>VDFB02000017.1:39458412-39489186 GCA_007258455.2 Sequoia sempervirens | reverse complement strand
TCAATCTTGAGTGAAATCCATGATAGCACAAACAAACTTTGTGTGGTTTTGATTCTCTCCCCTCAAAATTCCTGCAAACAAAGAAATTTTAAATGCAATTAGCAGATGCAAAACCAATTTCTGACAAAGGTTGTGTTCCTGACATCTGCTCGTATTCCAAACCCAGATTTGGAGTTATCCTTGACAGGCCGATAGAATTTAGTTTGAAAGCATTTTGAACAGCTGTGGAACCCGGCCTTACACTTCAGGCAGACTGTCAAAAAAGAAAAGTTCACACGCCTTGTCTATGAGATCTCATGGGATCACAATTATTGCAAGATCTGCACAAAAGAGATATATTGAAAAAGGCGTCTAAAAAGTCGTTTGTAAAAGGCGTCTGCAGACCACAATTCAGAATTTAATGCCATGCCAAAATATAGAACTCATAGTCATTCAAAGGATCTTTCAAACTAAAGCGAATGGCCCTGTAAAGCTACAAGTCTTAATTATTTTGGGCATACTGGACTGCCTATGAATTTAACTCCACCATATTCCAGAAGAACATGTTCGCCCTTATTCATTTTGAGCAAGTGCGTAGTGATGCCAGAAAAGGACGGGGGCTTTGGTTGTCGAAGATGCAAGTGGAGGTCAGACGGTAGGAAGGGTTGAAGCCTAGCAGACTTAGGTAGACTTCAGTAAATGCCAGTGATTGTGGGTGCACACAACAAAGATGGTAGGACCCGCACTCTTATTAAGCATTGAATAATCTGCCTCTGATGAATTCCTCTTGAAAGGATCCGTGAGTCAAATGCATTAAACGAGGTCATAAGATCAGATAGCCATTATTCGTACAATATGATGAACACCATCAAGGATGACAAGATTGCAGCCAAGCTGGAGATATCAGACAAGAAGAAGATTGAAGTGGAAATAGTAAACAAGTACCTTGAACTCGCATAGAATTTTCTCTAAATGACTTCTCTTTCGAAGGATTTTGTTTTTTTTTTTCATTAGCATAAAAAACGTCTCATTGGCAGATTCAAATTGATATTGGAGCGGTGGTGGTGAGTAGTAAATTCAGTTTCCAAAGCTCAATCTGTGTACACCCCATCTTCATGCACTGCTGTGCAATTTCCTGCACATACATGTACACCTCATCATATTTGTTTTGTCAGAGCATTAAACCAAAATATAAATCTCATGCACACCTCTACAGCAATACGGAAAAAAATGATAAATGTATGTTTAATAAGAGCTCAAGAAAGATGTGGATGACTTCAGGAAATTACAATATAAATCAATAATAAGTCCGAAACAAAAGATCTTTTCAATACTGTCATACTGTTTGTCTTAATGGATAAATGTTCATTTACCAGTTTCACCAGAAGAACAGAAATGTAAATCTTAAAACAACAAAATAACTTGTTATTTTAGGCATTCACAACTTTAATAAGCTGTTAGACAGTTTACAAACAAGATTCAAAAAAACATATGCATCCATGAACGGAAGTCTAAAATATATTTATGTAGAGGCTTTAGAAAATTTCTAGAAAATGAAATATAATCGCCCTCCTTCTAGCGCCATAATGTGAGAGGTAAAACCTTTCATTTATCATAGATTGACAAATATGGCATAAATTTATCAATGTTGAACAAATGAGATAATCCCTCTCCCTATGAAATTATTGAGCAAGCATAAAGGAAATAACGACATCCAACTAACATAAAATCATAAGCAACATAAGCATGACATTTATTCCTAAACTACTCAAACACCATCCCATAGGGGGATTGGTGCTACTTTGATGTGGAAAGTAGCCCTTTCCCAACCCCTTTAGATAAGCTAATGATAATGATGGACAAGATTATTTCTCCAATGAAGAAAGTGACCTTGCATGAGATGTAGATGAAATTGTTAAGATTGTGGAGTGGATGAACAAAATCAGATCTCCATGTGAAGAGAGTGACTTTGCATAAAGATTGTGGAGGATTGGCTTGAGGATGATGCTTGCATTTAAAGATTTTCAAAATGCCAAGTGTTGAAGAGGGACCAATGTGGGATCAAAAACAAGCCAATGAGATAAGGACACTTGTCATCATGTGATTGATGGATGTATGTGCAAGATTTGGGAAGAGTGCCCAAGAGGGGCAAAATTTGAATTCAAATTTTGCCATAAATGCTGAGAGGGGGACAAGGAAAAACAGCAATAAATGCCCTGTTTGACTTGTCATGTTGAGGGAAAATGAGTGTTTAATAAATCAATAAAATTGATTTATTGTGCAAGTGGGATGGGATTAGCCTTAGATTAGGATTAGATTAATTTAATGATGATTATGCTGATTTAATGCTGATTAGATGATTTGACTTTTAGGACTTTGATAAATGATCTAAGATTTGATTTAAATGGCTTTTTGATTTATTTAATTAAATGGATAATGCAGGATGAAGGTTGAATGATAAGGATTTATTTGATAAATGAACTTATTTAATGAATGGATGAAAGTGATGAATTTACCTAATGTAAGAGCTAATTTGACCGAATCTGATCGAATGCATAATGTGAATTTTGCATGTCTACACTTGTCATGCTAGAGAGGAGAATAAATTCTAGATAATTGAAAGTGGATGCTCAAATCATATGACTAGTGATAAGAGTAATTCTGTTAGACTTGAGAAATTTGAAGGAGGCCTTGTTAAGTTTGGTGCTGATACATCTTCTAAGATATACAAAAAAGGTTCGATCAATTTTGATGGAAAGCATAATATAGATGATGTCCTTCATGTTAAGGGTTTGTGACATAATATCTTGAGTGAACGAAAAATGTGTAACAAGGAATAACCTTGTGTTTTAGGATTATGGTTGTGAGATAAAAAAAGGCTCTAAAATTGTGGTTGCTGCATGAAGAAGGAAAAATTTGGATGTTTATCAGCTCAAGAGTGTTGATGGTTAGTGCTTTATGACTCAAATCAATGGAAGTTGGCTATGACATAGAAGAATGTGTGACATAAATTTTGATAGCCTAGTGAGGATCAGTTCATCTCAATCCATGAGAGGTCTATCAAAGATTACAAAGCCTATCAATGTTGTCTACAAGGAATGTTAGATTGCGAAGAAAGTTGGAAAGAGTTTCAAAGTCGAAGAATAGTCTACTACAAGTCCTTTGGATTTGGTGCATAAAGATCATTGTGGACCTACCAGAATAAGAAGTTTTCAAGGTTAAAAATATTTCATGCTATTAATTGATGATTATTATATAGAATGAGTTGGGTTACTTTTCTTAAAGAAAAATATAAAGCTTTAGATAATTTTAAGGTTTTCAAAGCTATGGTTGAGAATGAAATGGATATGAGAATCAAATGTTTAAGATCAGATAGAGGTGGAGAGTTCACCTCCAATGAGTTTAACAGTTTTTGTGAATTTCATGGAATAAAGAGGCATTTATCGACTACTAGGATTCCTCAGTAGAATGGAGTGCTGCATGGGAGGATGCAGAGGAGATAGAACACTCCTTTCCTCATTTTATTTCTAGATAGACTCTTAATGTTTTGTTGTACTACTATTTCTCTATAATTTTTATATTTGCATGTTATAATATTTTGGCTTGATAGTTGTATGAATGGATGTTGAACAAACATATGTGATTCAATTTTTTAATAAGACATCAGGACAATGTCTCTTCCTAGTGGGGAAGGATGTCACATCTCAATTCTTGCTTACATTTAATAATGTTAAGTTAATTGAAATAATCAGAAAATGAAATTTATCAAGTTTTTATTTGTGATGAAATTTAAGATTTCAATGACGAGTATGTGCAGGATAATGATGGGCCAAAAAGTGGTGATATGATGGGTATGTGTAGGGTATGAGGTTGAAAACTTTTTTTTACCAAAAAATGATGAAACAAAAAGGGTTTTTAAAGGAGATTCTCAGCTTTCCACCAATATAAAATATGCGATACTTTGACTTAAATAAATTATTATTATTCATTTTCTATTTTAATTATGACTAAAGTCCTAATTGATAAGCTGATTGAAAAAAATATATAGCTTTCAAATGGTATCACATTTTTTTAATCCAAAACATGCATCACATTCTATGCTTTGCATACTATAGGATTAAAAAAAAATTGAATTTCATGAATTTTTGACCAAGTTAAGGTGGTCAGACATATAGGCTTTTATATTTTTAAAAAAATTTAATAAAAAAATCATAATTAATTATTTACATGGAAAAAGATTACAAAAAAATATGCATCACATCAGGACATGAGTCCTCTACTTATATTTAAAATATTATAAAAAATTATTAAAATTTTATTGTGGTTCTAAGGGTGTTTAGACAGACACCTACTTCTTATTTTTTCCTTGAAATTTAAGTACTACTGCATAGAAATTTCAAATTTTCACGAAATAGATTTTATTTATTTTTAAATAAACCTAGTAGTTTAGAAACTATATTCAATTTTCCATAGATTGTATTCTTAAATATTTTTGAAATAATATAGATAACTTATTTAAATTTTTATGTCAAGTTGCCAAATTTTTATGTCAAGTTGCCTAACTCTGATTTTTCTATATTTTTTGCCACTTAAGGCCCTTCTTTTTCCATGATGATCCTACACATACCCTAACATTTAAAATATGTTATCTATGTAAACTTTATGATTTAATGAATTATTTTCTTTTAAACATCATTTAAATGTTATTGATGAAAATTTGCAAGTGCAATTGTGTGTGAGTGCTGGAATAGGTTGAAGAACGAGAACATGGTTGAGGTAGGAGCATTTATCTAGATGACGATCAGTAAGAAAGTTGGAATCTGGAACATGCACACACCACATAAAAATCATAAAATTTGCATTGGAATTTTTGCAATTTGGTAGATATCATCTTCATGTGAAATGTGTCGATGACTAAATAGGAAAGCTTAAAGAAAACAAATTTATAGATCATTTGCTTTACCTTGACTATTTGATGTTATTTAAATTACAAAAGAAAAGAAAATGATAATGTTTAGAATAAATATTATTTTTATATTTATTTGCTCATGAGTTGTAAGGAGAATGATTTGAATTAAATCATTTTAATTAGAATTTGAGAGCGAATTTCTTGTAAAGGAAATAAATAATAAGAAGAAATGAGGAAAGATTTATTTGTTATTTGAAAGTTATTAATTAATTAAATAGATAAATGTTTGAAAACCACCAAATGCAATAATAAATGTTCCATTTATTTTCAAATTTTAAAAATGATGGATTTGAGAAAATAGAGGGCCGCCCATAACCTCAAAAGGAGAGAATTTCATTACAAGAGGTGGGGGAGTCTATCTTTATGGAGCATACCAATTTTAGGAAAAATGTAGTTTTCTAAGAGAGGATAAAATCATGCAAAAATAGGGAGATACAAATCATGAAGGTAAGATAAATTCATCAAAGAAGAAAGAGAAAAGAGAAAGTCAAGTGGGGAGGGTAAGGAGGAAAATAATATTTGAATAGTTCACAGATATCCTTCATACTATTGAAAATGAAGGTAATATTGTAGCTTAAAATTTGTAAAACTATGAGACTGTAGATCTAATTAAGTGTTCTTTTACAATTCTTTGTGTATGATTAATCTTGTTTAGATCAATTTTACCAATTGTAGAAAGAGATAGAAGATTGTAGAAGAATGAGACAAGAAGATAGTCTAAGTGGCACAACATATACGTGGAGAAACCCTTTCGGGAAAAAACTCCACTAGAATCAATAGTGCTTGTATTATTTAACCTTATAAAAAGATTACAATAATATTGTATCAATCCTTGATTGGTATGCTTCCTTTCCTTCAACAATCCTTCTTCACAACCTGCAATTG
The DNA here is from genome assembly GCA_007258455.2 of Sequoia sempervirens. NCBI lineage: Eukaryota > Viridiplantae > Streptophyta > Pinopsida > Cupressales > Cupressaceae > Sequoia > Sequoia sempervirens. The sequence goes on along the minus strand of VDFB02000017.1, from coordinate 39,483,353 downwards.
GTGTAGGGGCACCATTGATCAAATTTTTTCCATCAAAATTGTTAAGGGCTAGGCTTTAGGAGTTTTGATTTTTTTCATGAAATGAGGTATTGGAGACCATTTGATATTTTAAATAATCATATGTGATTATTTTTAGGTGTCTAAGGGGTTATTGGGGTTAACTTTGCAAAAGCTGTATTTTTTCACAAAATTGTCAAATATTAAAGTTGTAAAATTGCATTCGAAGGGAATATGAACAAGCAAGTTAGTTCAAAGGGAAGCTAGGAAGTTGTAGCCATTTTTTTTTGGAGGAAAAAATCTTTAAAGGCCATGTAGAACTCTAGGAGAAGTGGTAGAAGCATTGTTGAAGATTGAAACTTCAATGAAACTCTATTTTTTCTCCAATTTTTTATATTTCTTGAATTTTGTTGGGACTGTACGGCCCACACAACACTTCATTGATTAAATTTGTTTGGTTTAGCATAGTGGTTTGTTATATATTTCATTTGAATCAATTTTGAAGGACTCTTATTGAATTTAGTGCATTTTATTGTCAAATTACTAATACTTGCCTGAGTTAGCAGATTTAAGGGTGTGTGAGTCAAAAAAATGGATTTTTGACCCATTCCTCTTATTTTGATCAGTGTAGCTTAAAGAATGGGTCTACATCATCATTAAAAAGATGTGGAAATGGTGAGTGAGTGTGGGGGAGGTCAAGAAATGTGTGGGCATGAAGCCTTAAGTCTAAAATTTGTGTTTTCCATCAGAAAATTGGAGGTTTTGGTATGTAAAAGTGGGAATTGGATGGGGAAGCATTGTTTTATGTTAATTCTAGTTTTTGTAGGCTAATTAGGACCTTTTGGAAAGGTTGATAAGTTTGTGTGAACATGGGATGAGTGGTTTTCAATAAGCCTTAGGGTTTCTAGGCCTAAAATGAGGGTTTTGTGGTTTGGCCATTGGGTGATTGTATTTCTAACAAAACATGATGGATTCCTTGGTTTGAGAACATGAGAATTGTTTCCAAAAAGAGTTTGGAAGAGTTTTGAGAGTAGTCTTTTTGGAAAAGAGGCCTAATTTAAGGCCTAGTTGGCATTAAAAGCCTAATTTGAGAAAGTTGATACAAAGTGACCATTGGATATTTGTTAGTATGTTAGTGTATGTGTCAAAATGGGTTCCTAAAATGGGCCAGGTCTTGATCTAAAAGGGTGTGATAGAGAAATTGTACCTGATCTAATTGATTTCCAATGCTACAAGGGAAAGAGTGGTTTTGATGAAATGATGAGATTTTGATGAGATTGTGATTTGAAAATTGTTGTTGTTGGTTGGAATTGTGTTTTTTGTGATTGTAGGACCTCCCCTAATTGTGTCAAGTGGTATTAGAGAAAAGGTACTAGGTCTTTGTGGAGAAAAGTTGAAGATTGTGAAAGAAAGTTTGGAAGGTGAAGAGGCAAGATTGTGAAGATTTCTCCAAAGAGAAAGAAAATGAAAAAGGAGATGAGTGACCTGAAGAATCAGTACATAGAGAGATAAACAAACTGAAAGAGAGATTGGTAGCCTTAGAGACAAACAAAAGAAGAGAATAATTTGAAAGTAGTGATTCAAAAGATGAAGATGAGGATGAGTTTGAAGATGTTGAGGAAGAACTTGATCCAAAGGACTAGAGAATGGGCAAATTGTTGAAGGAAGTAAAAGGTGACAAGTACAAGGTGAAAATATATGTGCAAAAGTTTGGTGGAAATCTAAATGAAGAAGAGTTGTTAGATTGGATATCTTCTTTGGACAATTATTTTTAGTATGAGGACATTCTAGAGGAACGAAGAGTCAATATTGCAAAAAAAAAGTTAAAAGGTCATGCACTTGTATGGTGGGATTATTTATAGTTAGAAAGAAGAAAGCAAGGTGAGTCCAAAATTGTATCATGGGACAAGATGTAGCTAAGTTAAAAGGAAATTTTCTCCCTTTAGATTATTCAATTCAAATGTTTAAGAGATTACAAAGTTTAAGCAAAAGGAAATGGATGTAAAGAGATACACTGAAGAACTTTACAGATTAAGTATGATATCTAACCATAATGAGAATGAAGATGAGAAAATTGCTAGGTACTTGGGTGGTTTGAGAGTGAACATATAGGATGAGTTGGCTTTGACAAATCCTAGGAGCATGGATGAATGTTATCAAATGGCACTAAAGGCTGAAGAAAAAGTAAAAAAAATAAAAGAGAAAATAGTAAGAAGAAGAGGTAGCACCATGAGTGGAAGAGGATATTTCTCTACTCTAAGACAAGAAAATGAAAATCAAGAAGATCCAAGTAAAAGAGATGAGCAAGTTGCAGACTTTAGAGGTGGATATAGAGGTACAAGGGGAAAATTTGGTGGTGGAAGAAATTCTAACACTTTTACAGGTAGGTGTTACCATTGTCAAGAGTATGGAAATCTTGCTTGGAAGTGCCCTGAGAAGATTGGTTCAACTTCAAGTGGAGAAAGGAAACCTTATAGAAGAGCACAAATTGTTTATGAAGATGAAGCTGGAAGTTCAAATTCCAATACACTTCATGCTACTCCTAAAGTAGGTGAAAGCCTGATGATGAAGAGACAAGTTTTGAAGACTACAAAGGAGAGAGAGTTGCTTCAAAGAAGAGAATTGTTTAGGACAACCTATAGATGTAAATTTAAGGTATGCAAAGTGATTATTGATTTAGGGTGTATTGATAACATTGTATCTAGTGAGATGGTGGATAAATTGCATTTGCAAATAGTACTTAGGGAAAGAACATATAAGGTATCATGGGTTAGTGATAATCAATCTTTGGTGGTGAGTGAACAAGCCATAGTTGAGTTTTAGATTGGATAGTATAGAGATGAAGTTCATTGTGATATATTACCCATGAATTGTTGTGACATGTTGCTAGGAAGGCCCTGATAGTTTGACAAGTCAGCCTTGTACAATGGAAGAAAAAATAATTACATAATTGAAAAGGATGGGAGAGAGTTAATTTTAACTCCATTGGTTGAGGAGGTAAAAGAATAAGGTGAGATTATTATGCTATGGAGAAAGGAATATATGAAACTTGATGAGGGTAAGGATAAAGAGTTGGAAGCTAGTTTAAAGCATAAAAAAGATAGGATAGTAGACATGAGAAGTGAAGGTGATTTGCAATCAATTGTGAGGAGAAATACTTTTGTGTGGCAAAATAAAGTAAATGGTAATGTGTCTCGAACTGAGACAAAACAGTGCAAGAGTGAAGAGCCTTTGGAAAGGCATGAAAATAGTGATTGTATCATGGTTGGGGAAGTTGTGTTCCCTATAATAGGAAAAAAAGTGAAAAGATAGTCAAGGGATAATGGAGTTAATGAGATAGCAAATAAGAGGATAGTAAATTGTGATGATGATGTGACAGTGGATTGTAAGGTTGCTGATACAAAGAAGAAGCAGTCAAAAGTTGTCAGTACAAAAGTTTATAAGGTTGAAAAGATAGAGGAAAATAAGAAAAAGGTTTGTGATGGTTATAGGAAAGTAGAAAAGGAAAGTACAGGTTTGACAGAGACCATTAAATGTAATGGTACAAAGGCTTATGGGACTAATAGTGGTAAGGGTGCAAAAAAAAAGAGCATGGGACAAAGGATGGAACAAGAAATAGAGAGTAAGGTTTAATGACAATTGAAAAAAGGATGAGTGAAAATGAAAAGGAAGTTGAAATGACAGTATTTGAAGATGGAAAAGTTGTTAAACACCCCATAGTACAAGGATAGTGGGAGCAAAGAACAAATAAAGGCCAGATCAAGAATGCTAAAGGCAATGAGAGTCAAGAACACAATGAACTTGTTGAAGACAAACTTGAACTTGGATAGAGGTATAAAGAGTACAAAGGAGGCCAAGTTGTAGCATCTTTTCCAAGAGACTTGGAAATTTTTAAAAGTGGGGTGTATGGTGTAGGGGCACCATTGATCAAAGCTTGTCCATCGAAATTGTTAAGGGCTAGACATTAGGAGTTTTGAGTTTTGCATGAAATTAGGTCTTGAAGACCATTTGATATTAATCATATGTGATGATGTTGAGGTTTCTAAGGGGTTATTGGGGTTAATTTTGCAAAAGTTGCATTTTGTTGCAAAATTGTCAAATATTAAAGTTGCAAAATTGCATTCTAAGGGAATATGAACAATCAAGTTAGTTCAAAGGGAAGTTAGGAAGTTTTAGCCATTTTTTTTCAAGGGAAACATCTTAAAAATCCATGTAGAACTTGAGGAGAAGTGGTTGAAGCATTTTTGAAGATTGAAACTTGAATACAACTCTATTTTTTCTCCAATTTTCTATATTTCTTGAAGTTTGTTAGGACTATACATCCTGTACAACACTTCATTGATTCCATTTGTTTGGATTAGTATAGTGGTTTTTTATATCTTTCATTTGAATCAATTTTGAAGGGCTCTTATTGAATTTGGTGCAATTTATTGTCAAATTACTAATACTAGCCCGAGTTAGCATATTTAAGGGTTTATGAGTCAATAAAATGGCTTTTTGACACATTCCTCTTACTATGATCACTATGGCTTGAGCAATGGATCTGCATCATCATTAAAAAGGTGTGAGAATGGTAAGTGAGTGCAGGGGAGGTCAAGAAATGTGTTGGGAATGAAACCCTAAGTTTGAAATTTGTGTTTTCCATGAGAAAATTGGAGGTTTTGGTATGTCAAAGTGGGAAATTGGATTGGGAAGCATTGTTTTATGCTAATTTGAGTTTTTGTAGGATAAATAGGACATGTTGGAAGTGTTTATAAGTTTGTGTAAGTGTTGGATGAGTGGTTTTCAACAAGTCCTAGGGTCTCTAGGCTTAAAAGGAGGGTTTTGTAGTTTGGCCATTAGGTCATTGTATTTCTAACAAACAGTGATGGATTCCTTGGTTTGATAACATGATAATTTCTGCCCAAAAGAGTTTGCAGAGTTTGGAAGAGTTTTGAGAGTATTATTTTTGGAAAAGAGGCCTAAGTTAAGGGCTAGTATGATTTAAAAGCTTGATTTGAGAAAGTTGATACAAAGTAACCATTGGAGATTTGTTAGTATGTTAGTGTGTGTAAAAATGGGTTCCTGAAATGGGTCAGGTCTTGATCTAAAAGGGTGTGATAGAGAAGTTGTACTGGATCTAATTGATTTCCAATGCTACAAGGGAAATAGTGGTTTTGATGAAATGATGAGATTTTGATGAGATTGTGAATTAACAATTGTTGTTGCTGGTTGGACTTGTGTTTTGTGTGATTGCATAACCTCCCTTGATTGCATTAGCAATAAAATATCATAGAACTCTCATCCACTTATGGTAATTAATAGATAATTTATGAGCACATAAAATCATAAAAGTTGTACAAAATAATAGCATAAAGCTCCTCACAAAAATATACACCTAGATTGGGCAAGTAGAGTTCCAACATGTAATTTGAAGTGAAACCAAAGTCTTCCTCAATTTAGGCACCCCAAATTGAACACTTAACTAAACTTTGGTCAAGAAAATATCTTGCAAGCTTCACCTCAAAGTTTACTCCCAAGAATGGGCCCACTTGACATAGCCTTGTAAATATCTTCTCATGGAAAAGGTTTTAACTGAAAGATGCCAACTTGTGTGCCCAAGGTGGTCCCAAGTTAATCTTAGTTAACTAAAACATATCTCTTCACCAATTCATGCAAACATTATGCATGATTGATCATCCCCACTTAACTAAAAGTATCCACCTGTTATTTGTCATGCAACTGAAGTCATTATTCATGCAACTCAAGTCAACTCAATTCAACTAGCATTCAAATCAAAATAACTACATGCAACTGAAAAGAATTGAACTATAACTGAACTGAATTGAATTCAATTGAGCTGAATTGAACTAAACTGAACTCCACTCATGTAAATATCAATCCCTAATTTGTAGGATCAAAACATGCATTATTAAAGTGTTATCAATCCTCCAAATAGTTAACTAAAGCAAGGTGGGTTCCAACTTCCATGTGGGTGCCCCACGTTCTCCTATCTTGTAGGAGATCTTCTTGGACATCCCCACATGTTCCTATCATTTAGGAATAATTACAAATGTCAATTTAAATGTTCATTTCATTCAAATTTAATATCTTTCTAATTCTAGCATTAGGGAACACTTTCCAAGGACTTAGGAGATAGATGAAATATGTTTAGGATTGTAATTAAATTGCATCCTATTCCCAACATTCTCCCACTTGACATTATAGATTGAAAATTATTTTAAAAAAGGAATCATTATTATAAATCAAGTACAAGACTCAAGGCCAATGGCTTTCCTACACCAAGAGAACTTATCTTTAGGAACTGGTTTCATAAGATAATCTGCAACATTGATCAAAGTGTCAACTTTCTCAATCAATACCTTCCCACTCTCAACCATTTCTCACACAAAGTGATATTGAACATCTACAGGCTTAGTACGAGCATGATACATAGGATTTTTGGCTAAATAATAGCACTCTAACTATCACATTCAAGTATAATTAGCTTGCAATTTAAACCAACACCTTTCCCAAGTCTATGTAACCAAACTACCTCTTTAGAGGCATGTGTAGCAGCCATATACTCTGCTTCTATGTTGGAAAAAGCAAACGTGGGATGCCTCTTACTTATCCAACTAACCACAACTCCAAAAAAAGTAAACACATAGCCACTTGACCTCTGACTGTCCAAGTCTCCTACCTAATTTGAATCAACAAAACCCTATATGTCCAATGATCTGTGAATAATATCAATATCATTAGCACCATGCTAAACCAAATAGTAATCAAAAGTACCTCATAAATATCTAAACACTCTCTTAACATAAGTCCAATGTTCTTTACCATGGTTAGACATAAACCTACTTAGAACTCCCACTGCTTGGGCTATATCTGGTCTTGTATAGACCATTGCATAAATCAAAATACCAACTGCACTAGCATATGGAATTTTAGACATTTCCTCATGATAAAAATCGATTTAGGACCCATGTATAAACTTAACTACATGCCAACTAGTAAACGAATATTAATTGGTTTACTATCCTACATGTTAAACCATTTCAAAATAGTTTCAACATAGTTGCTTTGACTTAAGCAAATCTTTCTATTACCTCTATCTTTGCTGATCTCCATACTAAGGATATATTTTGCAGCACCTAGATCTTTCATCTCAAATGTGCTAGAGAGTTGTGATTTCAATTCTTTGATCATTACCTTGTTGTTACCAATAAACATGTCATAAACATACAAGATAATAATTAAAAGCTAATCATCAATAAATTTTTATGTAAAAAAAATGATATTTCTCACTCTTAACATAGCCAATTTTCAATGCAAAATCATCAAACTTCTGGTACCACATTCTAGGTTACTGTTTCAATCCACATAAATATCTCTTTAACTTGTAAACCAATTCTTCTTTTCCTTTTACAACATAACCATCAGGTTGCCTCATATAAATCTCCTCATCAAGATCCCCATGTAAGAAAGTAGTTTTCACATCCATTTTCTCTATCTCAAAATCATAAGCAACAACAATAGATAAATGGAATCTAATAGAATTAATTTAGCAACAAGAGAGAAGATTTCATTAAAGTCAACTCCCTCTCTCTGGGAGTAGCCCTTGGCTACTAATCTAGCCTTGTACCTTTCAAGGTTACTATTTGCTCCAATTTTCTTTTTAAAGATCTATTTACAACTAATGGCCTTTCTTCCTTTGGGAAAACTCTCAAGATCCTATGTGTCACAAGTATCCAAGGAAACCATTTCCTCTTGCATAGATTATGACCAAAGCTTTTTCTCATCTGAAGAAAAATATTCCCTATAAGATCTAGGTTCATCATTAGTACTCATGAAAGAAAATATACAATGAAAATCAGGTGGGCTATACTTATCAATGGGATTCCATTGTCTTGTGGATCTTCTCAAAGGAGGTTCTTCTTGTTCCTCAATATGCTCATCATGAGCATCTATCTCAAAACTCTATGAACTCTCCTCATCCAATCCATCAAATTGTTCTTCAACATGTGCATCTTCATTCTTCTCAGTATTTATCTCAAAGTGCACTATTCAAGAAGTATCCTTCTCCTTGGTTGTTCTTATCCTATATAAGATCTAAATTCCCTGAAAATTACATCTCTCAATAAAGTAATTTTTTGGGTTAGAGGATTTCAAAGCTTGTAACCTTTTACATTTTCACCATAACCTATGAATATGGATTTCTGTGATTTTTTATCCAACTTAGACCACTTTTCTTTAGGAACATGAACAAAAGACTCACAACCAAGGATCCTTAAATGTGCAACACTAGGTTTCCTACCTAACCACATTTCATAAGGGGTTTTATCTTCAATAGATGAACTAGGAGATCTATTGATTAAATAATAAGAATTACTTATAGCCTCAACCCAAAGGCACCGATCTAGCTTAGCACTACTTAACATACTCCTAGATATTTCCATTAAGGTTCAGTTCATCCTTTCTTCTACTCTATTTTGTTGAGGTGTATATGGAGTAGTTTTCTGTCTCACAATTCCTACATGCTTACAATAATCATCAAATTCCTTAGAACAATATTCACCACCATTATTTGATCTCAACATTTTTATCTTATGATCCAATTTTTTCTCAACCAAAGCCTTAAATTCTTTAAACTTATTGAACACATTATATTTTTTATGCATAAAATAGATCCAAGTGTATCTTGAGACATCATCAATAAATGTGACATAATATCTATATTTTCGAATAGAGTCAATATCCATAGGACCCATAACATCTGAATGAATAATGTCTAATAATCTTTTAGCTTTATTTTTTCATTAGGAAAGGAAGATCTAGATTGTTTTCCAAACACACAATGCTCACAAAAATCATTTTTTGTAATATTATAATAAGGAATACTATCAACCAATTTGTTATTAAGAATGGTCCTAAGACCTTTTTCACCAATGTGGCCCAATCTATGGTGCCACAATATACATGTATTTTCAACTTCAGTTATGTTGGAGCCTACAATTTCATGCAAAATTTAGTTCCCATATTCAAAAAAATTGGATTTCAACACTCAAAATTATAGTTGAAAAATCTACTCAAATGGCCAACTTTGAAAAATCATAACTGGAAGCTAGTTCAGTTTCATGCCAAACCACCTTGCAAGTGTGTTCATCTACCATATGTGAGTGTGCATGCCAATTTCAGCTCCATACGGTTAGTTTTGATAGGGATTCAAAAGGCCAAGTTAAAGGGTTCTACAAAAGTTTGTTGTCTACATAGTAAAATCTATTAAAATGGTCAACATTGGAAGGAAATATTAAGTAACCAAGAGAGTTTCATCACAAAATGATTGGTTCCATTGATTTTCTCTACCAAAATCTACCTTCATGCCAATTTTCAGGATCTCAAGACATCATTTGATATTTTTTTAAAATCAATTCTAAATGGTAACCTAGTTTGAACATTACATTTCCAGGGCAGCAACAAAAGGGTCAACTTTGATGCTTGATATTTTGCAAAGGAAGAAGATTGAAGAGAAACCATCTTGCAAACATGTTCACCATGCCTAAAAGAGCTAATCTCCAAAGTTATATCTTCCCATAATCATGTTTGATATTTTTTCAAAATGACATGGTGGGTTTCAGTTGAGTTGGACAAGTGCAATTTTAAGAAAATATTGAATAAGCAACTTTGGGAATTAATAATTTTTAGCCTAGATGACTTCATTCCAAACCATTTGATGAGAATAATCTCCTATGAAAGCTCAACATGTCTATGCATTTTCATGGTTGTCAGAGGAGTTAATGGTATGCTTTTTAATTGTTTTGCGACTGACCTCAGACTAGATTTGGCGCCCCAAAAAAAGTTGCAAATTTTGAAATTCTAAGGATGAAATAGTTGGCGTTTTGGCCTCAAATGTCTCCAATTTCAATTTTGTTGGATTCCAAGGTCATTTGGTACATTATTTAAAAAAATCATTTTTCTCACTACATGCTCCAGTGGGGCGAGTTTACAAAGGAAGTACCTCGATTTCGCAAGCTGTTCAAAATCCATCAAAAAATCACTTCCAAAATAATTTATCATGGTCCCTTACAAATTTTCTTGGCTCCAGGATGCTCCATGTGCCCATAGTGGAATTACTCTATTTTCCCAGCATCCGAAATTAAAATTTTTCCTGTCATAAAAGCCCTAAATATTTTATTATTTTATAAAGTTTAAACTTTGTAAAATATATGGGAAACACAATAAGAAAGTAATTCCCACATAACTATAGGCACTCAAAAAATGAAGCACGAGTGTGCGGTGATGGGAAGGCATTTCCCGCAGTACCGCAAGCAAACCCCAAAACTAGTGCGGTATCATGGTAAAATCATAAAACAAAATTTTATTGCAATAAAACATGGTAAATATTTTATGCTTGGGAAAATTTATTAAATCACAACATTTAATTGTTTTGGGGAAAAATACTTTACCACATGTATGAAATTAAAAGCAATGTAGTAGAGTGGTATATATTGAGCCTTTCGTGCATTACCATAGGTGTTCCCATGAAATACCGCGAGTGTGCGGTAAATGAAAGGAGCATAAAGAATAAGATAAAGAGTAAAACATTTTACAAGTGATGATATGATCAAATATGATGTTCACTGAAAAGGGGAAAGATGATTTGGGGAGTAAATTAAAATGTGTGGGACAAGTGATTTTAAATGAGTGAAAATATTGATTTTTTGAAATTATTTTTCACTTAGGGAGAATGGGTGATTATTCCACCATATAAATATTGTGAATATAGATAAATTGGTGAAATATGAATTTGTTGAAAGGGGAATAGTGAAAATATTTTCACGGAAATGCAAGTGAACTAGAGAAGAAAATGGTAACTTTTTGGGAAATAAATATAAATACTGAATATATAATTTTGAAAAGTGAATTTTGTGAAATATTTTTCGTGGTGGGGTTAAGGAGTGGGTAAATGTTTTTACCCAAAAATATGTTTTTGTTGAAAATACAACTATGAAAATTGCGAACAAAGGAAAGTATTAGTAATCATTAAGATTATTTTCATGAAGTTTGAAGATCGAAGTGATTCAAATAAAAATATTTTAATCAGTTGAAGACAAATAATTAAAGGAAGAGCTATGGCGAATGGACATGGAAAGGTTCATAACCCTAAAAGGAGCAATGTATATATGTGGAATAAAATTGTATCATCAAAAAATAAGAATTAGGAGTTAGGTAGGAACATATAGATTATATAGTGAAGACCATGATGCATGAATAAATTTTGAAGAAGTTAATGAAAGATCTTTGATTCTATGACTTATTTTTTGGTCTCAATTGTTTGTTGAACTAAAAAAATTATTTGGCTATCTCCAATTAGATTTCCAGGTTATATGAATTTATCCAAGTGATAATTTAATTCATCAAGTACATTTGCTACCTCTGTGTAATCTGTTTAACTGGTTTCTTTCAAGTAAAGAATTAAAACTCCTTTTAAACAAATTATAATAATCTAGAAACATCAATTGGATTGATAAGTAGAGCATGTAATTGACAATCTATCAAACTGTCTCCAATGCAATGCTATTGATTATTCAAGTTGGATATATCAAATGTATACTTCCATCTGTCAATACACCCTTATTGTCATTGTGTGATTTTGCCTAATTGGTTCCTTCAAGGAGGGATTAAAATCTTTTTAAGTGAATCATAGTAACCAATAGGATATTTATTGGATCAGTAAGAAGAGTTTTCTAGTTACATCCTTGCACCTTTATACAAGATATAAAGATTCAAGTGCCAAACAATTAGAATTATAGGCAAACATTAGTCACTATCATAGACTTTCCTTGACTTCGTTACCCAACAAGGCACTGGTCCTATCCACTCTTTCACCCAATTCTATACAATTTAACTTTCAGAACCTTAGAAACCACTCAATAAAGTACATTTCTTAATTAAACATATTTTCCTTTCACAATTAAATTTTGCATCTATTCACTACCCCATGCCATTGTGAGTAGATTGTCTTAGCCTTAGGAAATACATATAACTAAGTCTACTTTATTCATATAGGTACACCCACCTAGGTCTTGTAGATCCTAAAGAGGAGGTTCAATCTTACTGATTAGCCCCATACATTAGCCAAAAACGTTGTGAGAGCTTGGTAGCCTCTCGTGGTTCAAACCTATGTTTTTGAGACCTAACAATTTGGTGACTCTATTGCGGAATAACTTGAGAAAATATGGTAGTAGGCAACCTTGCCTCATAGAGCCATAATTTTTTTTTGCATCCTTGTTATCCCACATAATTGAGTAAGGGGATTCCACTTGGGATAAAATATAGAATAATTTCATTTTTCTCACTTTTAATAAAGTGAGTGGCGACTCTGGTAAAAACTTGATGAAGAATGCATAGACAGTTTGGAACAATTTTTTTTTTTGAAAGGCAATAGTTAATAAGGTGTAAAGAATTGAACTGACAATGACTCCAATGGGACCAACAACTACTGCAATTGGACAAACAACTACTATAATTGGGAGTCAAATCTGTTCCAAATGCATCACAAAATATTCCATTCTACAATAAGAATGATGCAAGTAGGCATTGGACCCCACAAGTACCACATAATATAACTGGGTATTTTGGCAGTAGAGGAAAAGCATATCATGCAAAACAAAGCATTTCTTCACCACAATCCTCAAACCAAATGAATGCCTATCCTATCCCTCCTAGAAAAAGACTAGTAAGCTACCAAAGTCATCAATATAATCAATATCAAGTGCAACACAATCTAAGCTCACTTGGAAATGTTAGTCAAAATCTATAGCAAGTTATATATTAGAATCAACAATCTATGAAGAAAAATGATGAATGTTTATATATTTAAGAGAGAAGCAAAAGTCTTTTGGATGCCTTTCTTGACATAAGGAGACTTAAAGGAGAATTTGGGTGCTCTTTGTTCAGTAGAATGGTAGATATTTGTAGGAAAATACCTCTTAATTTCCCACGTAGTAGGTCTAAGTTCATTGAGTAGTTCATGAAATTATATGAGCCCAATTTAATTTATTGGCCTAAATCATGGTTACTAGTTGCTTATAATCAAATAGATGAATGTATTGGCATCGTAGATAAGAAAAGGTATGAAGACACTATCAATGTTGAATCCAATTGTGGTATCAATGATGAGTATGGAGAAGTTGATCAAATAATGTAGCCAATAGAAGATGAGACATGTGCAAGTGAAAAAAATTCCTATGATATCCTACATGAGGAGGATGAAGATGTAGAGAGTCTCTCTTGCATAACAGATTGTGATAGTGCATGTTATGAGGGATCTATTAAATATTCAGATTTTGATCTACAACAAAGTGATTCTTGTAGTTCTTATGGAGATCAAGAGAAAGAAGCAATGGAAAATGCAAGTTCATTTGATAGTGAATAAATAACACCTCTAGTTGCAGATGAGAACCGTGGAGATTCATTTGATGTTAAATAGGTTTGTATACTTGAAAATAGTTTTCAATTTTTTTCAAATCCATTGTATAATGAAAAGATAGAAGAAGATCAGGTGATATTTTGCCAAGGTGTGCTAGGACATGAATTTCATGCCTTTTCAAATCCACTTTATGATGAGGAAGAAACATTTTTAGACAACCAAGTTGATATACTAAGTTGTGGAACAATTGACTATGTTGATAATTCATTTGATTTTTTCTGTGATGATCTTGAGCCCCATTATGATGATGAAAAAGGTAAAGAGTACACCAATAGTGAAATAGAAAAATAGGCATGTTCACTCAACAGTGAGAAAATTTTAGATTTGTTGGCAATGGAGTATTATAAATATATGCATAAGAAAGATTCAAAAAATTCATTCCCAGTATCAGTTGTTTCGAATGTGTAAAATGATGATTGTACATGAATCATGAGTTTCTGTCACTATCAATTTGTGATATGGAAGAAGTTAAAAATATTTTAGATCTGATTATTCAAGAAAATGTTGATATGACAAAAATTTCAGATTTACAGGAGAAGCATTCAGATGGTGGAATAAAAAACATAGATGAGTTTAAATGTTCTCCTTTTCATACACTTGGAACTCCCTTCTCTAGTTTAAATCAATGGCTATGTGATAATTCCAAATTTTGTATAGAGCCTTATGATGAAAAGAATAATGAATATTCTCATTGTTCAGATGATCCAGGACATCATTTCATGGCTCATAACAGTGACAGGGAAGGAAGTAGCATTCAAAATAAATGTTTTTATGACAGAAAATATGGCAATAAAGATTACATCACTATTTTCAAGTGAAGTTTGTTGAGCTTTAACTAAAACAAAATTTATGACAGAGGGAAGTATAGATTTGTCTTTTTGGTGGCCTAGTGCCATCAGTTGTGGTGTGATCTTCAAGTCATACAAATCATGGACAAAGGCTTGTGGTCTACTCTCCCAAAGATCTAAATTCTTGCTATACCCACAAGGGGAATACATCCCCAGATGGAGCCACTATTGGAGCCTACAATTTCATGCAAATTTTAAGTTCCCATATTCAAAAAATTGGATTTCAACACTCAAAATTACAGTTAAAAAATCTGCTCAAATGACCCACTTTGAAAAATCATAACTAGAAGCTCATTCAGTTTCATGCAAAACCACCTTGAAAGTGTGTTCATCTACCATATGTGAGTTTGCATTCCAATTTTCAGCTTCATAGGATTAGTTTTGATAGGGATTCAAAAGGCCAAGTTAAAGGGTTCTGCAAAAGTTTGTTGTTTACAGAGTAAAATCTATTAAAACGGTCAACATTGGAAGGAAATATTAAGTGGCCAAGAGAGTTTAATCACAAAATGATTGGTGCCATTGATTATCTCTACCAAAATCTACCTTCATGCCAATTTTCAGGGCCTCAGGACATCATTGGATATTTTTTTAAAATCAATTCTAACTGGATATACCTAGTTTGAACATTACATTTCTAGGGCAGCAATAAAAGGGTCAACTTTGATTCTTGATATTGTACAAAAGAAGAATATTGAAGAGAAAACCTCTTGCAAAAATGTTTACCATGCCTAAAAGAGCTAATCTCCAAAGTTATAGCTTCCCAAAATCATGTTTGATATTTTTTCAAAATGACATGGTGGGTTTCAATTGAATTGGACAAGTGTAATTTTTAGAAAATGTTGAATAAGCAACTTTGGAATTAATAGCTTTTAGCCCACATGACATCATGCCAAACCATTTGACAAGCATACTCTCCTATGAGAAATCAACATGTTTGTGCATTTTCATGGTTTTCAGAGGAGCTATGGTATGCTTTTTAATTGTTTTGCAACTACTCCTAGAGTAGATTTGGCGCCCCGAAAAAGTTGCAAATTTTGAAATTCTAAGGATGACCCAATTGGTGTTCTGGCCTCAAATTTCTTCAATTTCAATTTTTTTGGATTCCAAGGTCATTTGGTACATTATTTTAAAAATTCAATTTTCCCACTACATGCTCCAATAGGGCCAATTTACAAAGGAAGTACCTCGATTTGGTGAGCTGTTCAAAATCCATTAGAAACCCACTTCCAAAATAATTGATCATGGTCCCTTACAATTTTTTGAGGCTCCAGGATGCTTTGTGTGCCCGTAGTGGAATTACTCTATTTTCCCAACATCTGAAATTAAAAAATTTCCTATGTGCTAAAGTTTGAGAGGCATAAATTTTAAAACATTTCATATGTTTTAAATGAATTGGGGACATTAAAAAAACCCTAAATATTTTATTACTTTATAAAGTTTAAACTTTGTAAAATATATGGGAAATGCAATAAGAAAGTATTTCCTGCATAACCACATGCACTCAACAAATGAAGTGTGGGTGCGTAGTGATGTGAAGGCATTTCCCGCAGTACCACAAGAAAATCCTAGAACTAGTACGGTATCAAAGTAAAATCATAAAACAAAAGTTTATTGCAATAAAACATGGTAAATATTTTATGCTTGGGAAAATTTATTAAATAACAACATTTAATTATTTTGGGGAAAAATACTTTACCGTTGATATGAAATTAAAAGTAATGCAGGAGAGTAGTATATATTGAGCCTTCCCCACATTACTGCAGGTGCTCCCACGGAATACTGCAGGTGTGCAGTGAATGACAAGAGCATAAAGAATAAGATAAAGAGTAAAGAATTTTACAAGTGATGATATGATCAAATATGATGTCCAAAAGGGGAAAGATGATTCAGGGAGTAAATTAAAATGCGTGGGACAAGTGATTTTAAATGAGTGAAAATATTGATTTTATGAAATTATTTTCCACTTAGGGAGAATGGGTGATTATTCCACCATATAAATATTGTGAATATAGATAAATTGGTGAAATATGAATTTGTTGAAAGGGAAAAAGTGAAAATATTATCAAGAAAATTCAAGTTAACGGAGAAGAAAAGGCTAGCTTTTTGGGAAATAAATATAAGTATGGAATATATAATTTTGAAAAGTGAATTTTGCAAAATATTTTCATGGCGGGGTTAAGGAGTGGGTAAATGTTTTTACCCAAAAATATGTTTTTAGTGAAAATACAAGTGTGAAAATTGCCAGCAAAGGAAATATTTAATAATCATTAAGATTATTTTCACGATGTTTGAAGATCCAAGTGATTAAAATTAAAAATAAAATATTTTAATCAGTTGAAGAAAAATAATTAAATGAAGAGCTACGGTGAATGGACATGCAAACGGTCATAACCATAAAAGAGCAATGTATATATGTGGAATAAAATTGTATCATCAAAAAATAAGAATTAGGAGTTAGGTAGGAAATATACATAAAATACTTTTGAAGGGTTTATCATATTGATTATATAGTGAAGACCATGATGCATGAATAAATTTTTAAGTTAATGAAAGATCTTTGATTCTGTGAGTTATTTTTTGGTCTCAATTGTTTGTTGAATTAAAACAATTATTTGGTTGTCTCCAATTAGATTTCCAGGTTATGTGAATTTATCCAAGTGATAATTTAATTCATCAAGTACATTTGCTACCTTTGTGTAATCTATTTAATTGGTTTCTTTCAAGTAAAGAATTAAAAATCCTTTTAAACAAATTATAATAATATGGGGGTATGTGTAGGATCATAATGGGCCAAAAAGTGGCAATGGGGAAAAAATTACGTTTTTCATCAACCCAAAAACGTGAAAAATGCTGAGTTGAATTTTTTGTGGCTTGGGTGTCAGTAGATTGCTCCAAAGCAATGCCCAAAACAAGATTTCCATATCAGATATCCAATTCAAATTGGAAATCCGATGCAAATCAGATATCCAATTTGAGGTAAACATATATATATATATATATTTCAGGCCTGTTAAAATCATTTTGCAATTTCACAAGTCGTGGGCACACAGTGAGGAGGCTTTTCACATAATAGATATCCTATTTATAGCCGATATCCATTTTGAAAGGTTAGATTTTGGATTTTTCTTTGCTTTGATCAAATTTTGAATTAGATTTGTATAATTTTAGTTAGTTTTTTATGGATGTTTTTTTCACAATAGGGTTTTTGATTGAATTTTTATGAAAAAACTGAGTTTAGAATGGATTTTGATTAAAGATGAATGTTTTTTATGGATTTTGATTTAAAAATAGTGTTTTTTATGTATTTGCATTAAAAATTAGAGAATCTTATAGATTTTTGTTAAAAAGTAGGGTTTTTTTGGATTTTTTTAAAACTAGGGTATTTTTACAATATTTTCATTTATATTGTCTAATTTCAATTAAATTAATTTGTTTTTAACTTTAATCAAGAATTATGGTTGCTGAGAATGAAAATGCACAAATTCCAAATGATCCACATGTTGAGAATGAAAATGCAAAAATTCCAAATGATCCACTAGCTAAGAATGAAAATGCACAAATTCCAAACACTCCACCACCTCTGCAATCATCAATTGAAGACTTAATTGGTAAAAAAAATGTAGCAATTGAGGGAAATTTCTGAAGTTTATACGAGAATCCCTCGATTATTCAAGATGTCAAACACAAATTGAAGGAAATAATTAAAAATTTAGAAACCCTCTCCACCTAACATAATGCCTTTCATTCATGGCGAGAAGACATGAGGGAATGTTATGCATGTGGACTGTCTTATGATGATGTGAAAGATCTCAGAATAACCAAAGCCCAAATAGCCTATTTATTTTTTAACCCCCGCACTGGTTTTCCAATTAATGTTAATAAATCAAAACTTTCTTTAAAATGGTGCATGCATAGGGACATTGTAGATAACTTTTGGGATCGTTGGTGTATGATTTTTGATAAACCATCAAACAAAAATTGTGATATACCATTTTACTTTATTAAAAAACTATATGTTGAGTTTGTGTTAGGGCATCATGTCAATTACTTGGACATTAAACCCTTATAGGGCGTTGGTGGAGGTATGCCCCAGGATAGACCAGGGGCAGTTAGAGTAGTCCCACTCCCATATGTTTCCCCTCCTCCCCTTCCTCTGCCACCTATAGTATATCATCCAGATATTATGCAGGATGCGGCCACAGACTATCTAGGCTATTCACTCTTTGAGTGGTCTTTTGGTTTCGCATGCTTCTACAATAGCTCAGCCACATTCTGGTGATGTTGGTGATGGCTCGAGTGTTGTTGTGTCATCCTCATTAGGTCCACATATTTGTGTGCCACATACTCATTCTATGTGCCACCGGATATGCTTGGGTCCTCTTGAATAGCCCGCCCAACATCCCTTGGACACTTCTGATTATGACCTCCATGATGTGGACATTATAGATCAAATGCAAGGGAGTGGAATGCACCCTACAAAGTCCTCTCCTACTGGAGAGGGGGTCATTTGAATAGTGACATAGGTAAGATTTAAGTTGTAAATTCATAACTTGCATTTGTTTTTAAATGAATATTAATAAGAGATAGTATAAAGTACTAATATTTTTTTACATGGTCTATTTAACAGTTGATGTCTAAGGAGGAGATCACACAAGTGACTGATAGCACCCTTAGGGCCATTTCATTTAGCCTCGACACGTACACAGTATATATTTTCTCACTCACTCGTTTACATTTTTTTATTATATACTTGCTTGTAATTTGAATTGTCATTAATGAAATTATATAATAACTTATATGTTTATCTTGTTTTCCTCTTGTAGGAAATACCTAGTGCAAGCGAGGTGCAGCCTTGTCCAGATTATGGAAGTGCAATGTTAGATAAGGGGAAGGTAATTGAACTCAAAATCGATTGAATTAAGATTTTTAATATCTTATATTGATTATACATACATCAACATAGATTGGTAGTTTCATATGTACTTGTCATTTTTATGTACAGGAAGTTATGAGCTATACGTCATTGTTGAAAATTGCCACATTGCTTGAAGGAGTAGGTATTGGAACACTTCAAGGAGTAGGTGTTGAAACACCTCAAGGAGGAGGTGTCGAAACACCTTAAGGAGATAAAGAAAAAGATCAACCTAAAGAGGTATGTGTTTATTTTAATTTGTGTTTGGTATTTATATGTTCCTATTACTGACAGTTGTATGCTAACTTGGATCAATTTTATGTTTTTGTTCACATATATAGATTGACATTACAAAAGTTGGTTTGGTCAGTTCTTTGAGAGGGGCATATTCTAGGACTCCTAACCCTTTGAAGAGATAGATATTTTAGGTAATCAAGATTTCAATTTTAGAGTTCAATTATAATTCAATGTATATTTATTTTGATGTTAATTATTCAATTTTAAATCATATAGTATAACTAATCTCAATTGTGGCTTGAATTTTTGTTTTGCAGCTACCTTCAGAGCCAACGAGTGCTTCAAAGAGGCTCCATTTTGATGATCCACCAATAGTTTAGGATGAGATAGACATTTTGGCATGTAAAATTTGAATAGACATCAAGATGGCATATGCCACATTTTGTAAAAAAATGTTTGAGTTGGCATTGATGCCATTTTTGTATATGGAGATACACTCAATATTATTGGATAATTTGATATATAGAAGTTGACAATCAAAATTTAATTTCTTCCTCATGTGCATGATTAAACTATTTAAAAATTTAATCAAGTGAGCAATGGTTAAATATCAATGTACAATAGCATAAAAAAGAATGGTTGTATTATGTAGTTTATATTCATATCATTGATTACATTGTATTGCACATCTTTCAAACTCAAAGCATTACTTCAAATTGCATAACTAACAACTAGATGCTAATAGATGAAAAAATTTCAATTACAATATAGTTTTTACAAAGTCAACCTAAGCAATTATGCAATTACTTCACATTACATAACTCATAACTAGGAGTAGCTATCAATTGCATTTGCTTGTCATGGAATTTTATGAGACCACATTTATTTGAGGCATTTTTTCAAAAAATTCAATGCATTGTCTATGCTACCACATTTTTCATACATGTGTACCAAATCTTTTTATCAAACAGTTCACTGGCTTGTTGTTATGGCTAAAATCCTAAAACATATGTGAAAACTACCCTTGACTGGACCAAATTTGAGAACCAATAACATACCACTATCCTAGGGTAGTGAATTAGCCCTCTTTCACAAAGTGAGTTCCCTTTAAACACTTGATCTTCACAAGAACACCCCAAAAAATCCTGACTTGTGTCATAAAACAACAAATTATAAGATTATTTTGCACTTATAGGTCCTTTAGTAGGCTGTCCCATGAAACCATTTGTTTACCATGCAAATAAATAGGGTTTATTGAAAGTACCACTTGCAAAACTCCCCTAACCATGCCACATATTTAGAAACATCTATTATGACCCCAATATGCTTAAACGTTAAAGAGATTCCCCCACTCATTGATTTTAACAAACCCTAGGCTAAAAGCTCCATTTTCATGCAATTTAAGCAATGATTTGCTTAGGAAAGCTCCAAGACTCACAAATCATTTCCCATTTATTAAATGGACCTATACACAACCAAATCATATTGTACATAGCCTCTACACCAAGCCGCATGAAAGGTATAGTAGGTGGAGGGCTTAAATAATTCATAATTTACTCAAAATGCAAAATCTGGGTTCACTACCCACCTTGAGAAAACTTGGCACGAAACTCACAAAAAATGAAAAGAAAGCACTCAAACCAAATTTAAAGGGGTCTCAAGCCTGTTGTCCCCTCATTCCACATGCTATGTAGCTATTTAGTTGTTGTGTAGGGGTCAAACAATGGAGAAAACACAATTTTTGCAAACTCAATATGATCTTATTGATTCTTCACAAAATTACATTCATCAATCGCTAAAATGAATTCCTCAACCTTTTTTAAGACTCTCCCCCACACAAAAAAACCGACCAACTCCCAATAACTAACTTACAAACTAAGTTACATGTTCGGGTTCGAGTTTGGGGGTTTGGTTTGCCAGTTCGGCTAAATTTTTTTTGAGGTGGTTCAGTTCGTCTTGGGTTCTTTAGTAAAAAAAAATTGTAAAAATTATATATATATATGCAGCATACAAGTATGAATTAGGATTAGAATATCACATAAAATCATATAAAAAACAAAACCGCAATAAACTTGAATGTCATTTAAAACATGCATGATAAATATTCATAATTGAAACTTGAATAGTGGTAGCTTGATATATACGGTCTATTGATGCCAAGGTTCAATTTGTATGATTTTGAAAAAAGAAGCCAACTGAGTAGAGTTATTAGCATTCTTTAGAAAGCATAAGAATTTATTTAGTACACTAACCATTTTGATGTCTTCTTGCAATCTCAAATGCTAAATCTATGAAGAAGTTAACTCTGCTAGCCACTAGTTTCCATTAAAAAGAAAGCAACAAGCTATGGTCTCATGGATTTTTTTCACATGAAAATCAGTGTTGGAGTTCAGTTGGAGGTTGAAAATGACTTGTAAGTGCATAAATAAATCTTGTTCTACAACTCGTATGACCTAACCAACTGTTCCATCATGTCTGGATGGTTATGTTTAGGTTAGGTATTTTCCCCTTTCACACCCAAATAGGTTGAAGTAGTTTGAGCTATGTTCAATTAGCAAAATCTCTTAAGAGTCCAAAGTGCAAAAGGGCAGCAATCTTTGACGGACTATTTCTCAAAAAATGTGATGCCTACAAAATTTTTGTTTGAGGCTATGAGATAATGTTGGGATCCTCTATAATAACCTCTCTCGGTTTTTGCTATCTCAGAGGAGTTTTCCCATAGTGGCAAGTTTACATTTAAGGGAAAAGTTGTTAGATGCAAGCAGTGTAAAGTTGCAAAGTGGTGTAACTTTCATTCAGCAACTTGTACGACCAAACAAACTGTTCCAACACATCCATATGGGTACGTTTACACTAGGGATGGTCCTCTTTTGCACCCAAATACACCAAATCACTCCAAGCTACATTGGACCATCGATTTCGCTTAAGATTCCAAAGTACTAAAAGGAAATAATATTTGAAGGGCTATTTCTCAGAAATCGTGATGTTTACAGACTATCTGGTTGAGGATATGGGATCATGTTTGGCCCATCTACAATAACCTCAGTTTTTTCTATCTTGGAGGCGGTTTCTTGTAGTGGCAAGTTTTCAGTTGAGGGAAAAGTTGTTAGATGCAAGCAATGTAAAGTTGCAAAGTGCTACAACTTTCATTGAACAAATCATATGACCAAATGGATTTTTCTAACACATCTAGATGGGTACGTTTACACTAGGGATGGTCCTCTTTTGCACCCAAATACGCCAAATTACTCTGAGCTACATTAGACCGATGATTTCCCTTAAAAGTTGAAAGTGGTAAAAGGCAGAAATCTTTGAAGGGCTATTTCTTATAAACCATGGCATTTACAGACTCTCCATTTGAAGCTATGGAATCATGTTTTTCCCATCTACAATAACCTTTCTCAGTTTTTGCTATCTCAGAGGCGTTTTCCCATGGTGGCAAGTTTTTAGTTGAGGGAAAAGTTGTCAGATACAAGTAGTGTAAAGTTGCAACGTGGTGCAACTTTCATTCAACAACTCCTATGACCTAACAGAATGTTCCAACACATCTAGATGGGCATGTTTACACTAGGGATGGTCCTATTTTTCACCCAAATACACCAAATCACTTCGAGCTACATTGGACCAGTGATTTCCCTTAAGAGTTGAAAGTGCTAAAAAGAAACAATCTTTGAAGGGATATTTTGTAGAAACCGTGATGTTTAAATACTCTGCATTTTAGGTTACGAGATCATGTTTGGCCCATCTACAATAACCTCTCTCAATTTTTGCTATCTTGGAGGCATTTTCCTGTGGTGGCAAGTTTTAGGTTGAGGGAAAAGTTGTCAGATGCAAGTAGTGTAAAGTTGCAAAGTGGTGCAACTTTCATTTTGTAACTCGTACGACCAAAAAAACTATTCCAACATATCTAGATGGGTACATTTACGCTAGGAATGGTCCTCTTTTACACCCAAATATGCCGAATCACTTCGAGCTACATTGGACCGATGATTTCCCTTGAGAGTTGAAAGTGGTAAAAGGAAGCAATCTTTGAAGGGCTATTTCTCAGAAGCCATGAAATTTACAAACTCTTTGTTTGATGATAAGGGATTTTTTTTGGCCCATCTACAATAACCTCTATCAATTTTTTCTATCTCGGAGGCGTTTTCCCGTGGTGGCAAGTTTTCAGTTGAGGGAAAAGTTGTCAGATGCAAACAATGTAAAGTTGCAAAGTGGTGCAACTTTCATTTTGCAACTCGTATGAACAAATGGACTATTCCAATATGTCTAGATGGGTATGTTTACACTAGGGATGGTCCTCTTTTGTACCCAGATACACCGAATCACTTCGAGCTACATTGGACCGACGATTTCCATTAAGAGTCTAAAGTGCTAAAAGGCCATACCATCTATTGTACGGTCTGTAGATGGATGGTATGGCCATGGTATATTTTATTAGGATGGTATAAGGTGACTATGTGGGTTTAGAGAGCTAGACACATTTGTACTTGAGTTGGTGAGTTGCCATGCATGGCAAAAATGAGTGAAATTAGGTGAAAAATGGTGGTTACAACTTGCTAATGTCAATGAAATGTGGGCGCAACAAGATTTAAGGTTGGATCAAGCTTGTGCAGGTCCTAATAGATGTGTTTGATGAGTTTATAGGGTGTGGAAAGGTTGGAAACATTGATTTCCTTAAAAACCTCATGAAAGTTGCTAAAAATCAAGTTGCACCCAAGTTGGATTTGAGGAGAAAAAGTGGCAAGCCAATGTAATTTATTATATATAACTAGGACATATTAGAAAACTTGGTTCAAATGAGCATACCAACATGAAAGAAATATGAAGAAAACCTTTGGTTGTAGCTTGATTAAGTATAAAAAGTTATTATAGAATTGTTCCAATAACAGTAACAAAGCATACATGTGTATGACTAATTAAACCTATGAGTTTCCAAAATAGAGACCCCTTTACATTTTAAACATACCCTTTATACAATGCTAGAAATTTAACCCATATTTCAAAAAACATGACTAGATATAGATTATGCCCATACACAGTTATGACCTTTTTACATTGTTTCACATTTGAAAATTCAAATTTTACAAAATTTGCCTATTGGAGGCATTTAGGGCACAGTCTTCCATAATAGTAGTATGTTCACATTTTGGACTAACAAGCACCTATACAAACCATCAAGGTAGCTTAGAATAACCAATCTATATTATTTTAAATGACACAAAATATGATGAGATGGTAATGCAAACTATAAAAGACGCTTAGAATAACCAATCTATATTGTTGTAATCTATTGCATACCTCTCTTGAGAAAGGATCAGAACTAGCTATTGTTGTAGCAGGTCCATGATCAATCATGCTAGGAATATTGCAAAAGTGGGAAAATGAGAAATCTATATTGTCGCAATAGAAAAGATGCTTAAACTAACAAATTTATATTAATATAAACAACTTGAATAATGATGAATTGGTG
>VDFB02000017.1:39336508-39458312 GCA_007258455.2 Sequoia sempervirens | reverse complement strand
GAGTTGGAGAGATTGGGAGAGAGGGAGGGAGAGAGTGGATAAGGTGGGACAAGGTGAGACAGGGTGGGAGAGAGTGGGAGAATGGGATAGAGTTGGATAGAGGGAGGGAGAGAGTGGGAGAGAAGCTGGTAGAGAGTGGGAGAGAGGGAAGGATAGAGTGGGAGAGGGTGGGAGAGAGGAAGGGAGAGAGTGGGAGAGGGTGGGAGAGAGTGGGAGAGTGGGGGAGAGTGGGAGAGAGGGAGGCATATAGTGGGAGAGGGTGGGGGAGAGTGGGATAGAGGATGGGAGAGAGTGGGAGAGGGGGGGATATAGTGGGGGGGAGACCTAATAGAGGGATAGGGGATTGGGAGAGATTGACCTTAGAGAGAGAGTAAAGGGTTTCATGGTTAATGGCTTAGGTTTTAGGGTTAAGGGTAGAGGAGAGAGAGAGGTAGTCAGTGAAAGAGAGGGAGTGAGTCACAAAGAGATAGAGGGTAGAGGGGAGAGAGAGAAGAGTGATTGAGTGAGATACTTGGGAGAGAAAGAGATGGAGAAAGGGAGAGTGAAAGAGATAATATTTAAATATTTTATATATTATTAATATATATATGTTTAAATATTTATACATTAACTAAAATATTGAAATAATATTTAAATATTATACATAATAATATAATATATTATATATTAAATACATAATTCGGTAAGAGATTATCATAAATTGTATATTATATATTACATTATAAACTATATGTTATATTATATATTAAATTATAAACTTTATTGCATTTTTTAATTCATATATTATAAATTTTATAACATTTTTGCAACTCTATATAAAACATATCGGATATCAGACTCAAATCGGATATCCGATTTGAATCAAATATCTGATATGTCTGACACAAAATTTAATGCCTAGGGATTAACCTCGAGCTTGATTTGGATTTTGGTTCAGAATTTCCAATCCTAAGAAGTCAACACAAAAACATGTTTAACAACTTACCTTGCTTTACCAGACTTCGCCCATGTGGCTGACTTTTTTTCTACCCAAAATTGATGAAATGAAAAGGGTTTGTAAAGGAGCTTCTCGACTTTCCACCAATATAAAGTATACTTTAGTTTGAGTCTAATAAATAATTATTATTTATTTTCTATTAGAATTATGGCTAAAGTCTTGATTGAAAAACATTTATATCTTTCAAACGGTATCACATTTTTTGAATCCAAAATGTGCGTCACATTCTATGCTTCTCATACTATAGGATTAAAAAAAATGAATTTAATGAAGTTTTGACAATGTTAAGGTGGTCAGACATAGGAGTTTTTATATTTTTTAAATGTTGTAATAAAAAATTCATAATTAATTATTTACTTGGACATAAATTACAAAAAAATATGCATCACATTTGGACATGAATCCTCTACTTATATCTGCAGACATACACCTACTTCTTATTTTTTCCCTAAAATTTAAGTACTACTGCATTGAAATTTCAATTTTTCACCAAATTTTTTTTTTTAGAAAAATAAACCTAGTAGTTTAGAAACTACATTCAATTTTCCACAGATTCTATTCATACATATTTTTGAAATAATATAGATAAATTATTCAAATTTTTACATCAAGTTGCCTAACTCTGATTTTTTTGAATTTTTATTTCCACTTAAGGGCCTATTTTTTCCATGATGATCCTGCACATACCCATGGAAACATCAATTGGATTGATAGGTAGAGCATATAATTGAGAAATTTTCAAATGATCTCCAATGCAGTGCTATTGATTATTCAAGCTATATATATCAAGTATATACTTCCATCTGTCAATCCACCCTTAGTGTCATTATGTGATTATGCATAATTGGTTCCTTCAAGGAGGGATTAAAATCCTTTCAAGAGAATCATAGTAACCAATAGGATATTCATTGGATTAGTAAGAAGAGTTTTCCAATTACATCCATGTACCTTTATACAAGATATAAAGATTCAAGTGCCAAACAATTAGAATTATAGCCAAACATTAGTCTCTATCATAGACTTTCATTGAATTCGTTACCCAACAAGGCACTGGTCTTATCTAATCTTTCACCCAATTCTATACAATTTCACTTTAGGAACCTTAGAAAGCATTCAATAAAGTACAATTCTTAATTAAACATATTTTCCTTTCACAATTAACTTTTGCATCTATTCACTACCCCATGCCATTGTGAGTAGATCGTCTTAGCCTTAGGAATTACATATAACTTAAGTCTACTTTATTCATTTAGGTACACCCACCTAGGTCTGGTAGAGCCTGAAGAGAAGGAGCTTCAGTCTTATTGATTAGCCTCGTATGATAGACAAAAACATTGTGAGATCTTGGCAACCTCTTATGGTTCAAACTTGCATTTTTTAGAACTAACAAGTTACATTGATTGATTTATTCAAATTGGAGGTATTAAGCTTAAAAAAAGTCCCAATCCGAGATCCTTTAGCAACCACCATATTACCTTTCACCAATTTGCAACCACCTTTTGAAATGTCACATGCATTCTAAAATCATTGAACTTAGATACAAAAAGTAGATTCCTAGCAAGTCCTAGAATATGTAAAACATCATTAAGGGTCTTAACCATACCATCACTAAAACACAACTTTACCTCTCCTTTTCCCATAACCTTTGTTGTGATATTATCTCCAAATAAGACATTCCCTCTATCATATGCAGTATACTTTATGAATCACTCCTTGTTAGTTGTTTGGTGCAGGGGCACCTTGGGTTTCCATTCCTCTTTGAGGCCTTGTTTGTTTTTGTGTTTGATGTCAAGTTGAATTTGATGTAATAATGTCCTAAGAACCATCTTAAATTTCTTTCAATAGGTTTTCTAGGATTTTTGTTGAGTTTTGGTCTTGGTGTTAAGTTTCTATGTAATAGCAAGGTCTCCATCCTCATTTTGTAAGCTTGGTGCACCTTGGCAAATTAAAGAATCAAAATTCCATGATGCAACCAGGTACTTGAGGGGAGTTTCCTTCATGATTTCAAGTGGTTTTGGTGTCTTTTTACACCTTTTTGAAGCCTCATTTCAATCGGGCTTATAGGAAGTAGTGTGCATTGCCTTAACTAGGCAATTAAGAGTCTAAAGTGAACTTTGGTTAGTTCTAACATGTAACTAATCAAATTTTCAGTTAGAGGACATTGGGAAAGGTTGTTATAAGTTTAAATAAGCTTCTCATGGTTGAGGCATGATTCATGAAACACGTTTTTTTGAAGTTCTAATGAAAAAATTACTTTTTTCTAGAAAAATATGTGTAAAATTGCTACTAAAACTCGTGGTACGGATGTTGGACATACTGTACCAGTACAAAAATGATATGGTTGGAAAGAGGGAAGAAATAGCTTTCATTTGGAATTAATTTGATAGAATTTCATTGAGTATAGAAAAAGTTATAGCTATTTTAGCAAAGGTAGGTTTGAAACCCTCAAAACAAGGGTTTTGGTTGAAAAATGGCTCTTCCTTCCATCTCCACATTGTAAAAATGTTGATTCTCGGTGGATGGAAGGTACTTGTGTAAATTTTCATATTTCCTTGGTTCTGGATAAGGGCAAGGTGTGTGGAGGATTTTATGCATTGAACTAGGTCTGGCATCTTCATGTGACAGGCCTAATTGGTGAAGCAAAAAGTGAGTTTTCCTTGTTTTGTGTGGCTTTTTCTTAAAGAGGCACTTAGGAATGTTGAAAATGGTTGTAATTATCCTGTAGGAGTTTGAATAAATGCTTTGGGGTGAAGGGGAGAGCCTAGGTAATCAAAATCCTATTGTGATTAGCAAATTAGGCCTCTTGGAGACAGCAGTACATTGGTACATGGTTACTCTTCCAGCCACTGTCAAAACACTATACTTTGGGGTCTTGTAGAGGCATATCATAGTTGCCTAAATTCAGTAGTTTGAGCTTGATATAGGCTTGTGTGTGGATTTTATTTAGACTATCCTACCAAGCAGTGCTACAAGCATTCAAGGCTAAAGAGGCCTAATAGTATGAGCAATGAAAAAATGGAGTTTCCTAAGTGTTAATGAAGATGTTGTGGCCTAGTTGGGTCATTCAAAAAAATTTCTAAGTGTTTCTAAGCCCCTTGGTGGTATTGAGTGAAATAACCATAGGTGAGTTGGGTCATTTCCTTGGAGTAGTGGATTGGTAAAGTCCACTTAAAGAGTGTTTGAGAGAGTTGTGAAAAATTGTTTGTTTGTTCATCTGGAAGGAAGCTTCCCTTGCTCACTCTACATCAGAGTCATATGATAGGAGAAAATTGAGCCAATAATTCATGATTTATCACTAATAGTATTAGATGAAATGACCAATGCATCATTACCATCATCTAAGGATTTCTATGCAGAAGCATCAAATTTTTTTTTCTTGTTCTTACAATCCCTCTTTACATGTCCTAGTTTCCCATAGTTCCAACACTTTACCTTACACTTACTAGGGGTTTTAGATTTTCATTTGGAATTACCCTTTCCTTTCTTGTCTCTGTTAGGTTCCTTTTCCTTGGGCCTACCTCTTACAAACAAAGTATCTTGGGATCCCACTTTAGACTTCCTCCTCATCTCCTAGATGAGAGGAGAGTAAGAATTATATTGTGCATCTTAGGATCTACACCACTACTATTGATAGCAACAATTAGATTTTCCTAAGACTCTCGTAAAGAACAAAGTAATATAATGCATTTATATTCATCTTCTAGCTTTACATCTACAAATGCTAATTGACTTAGAATCAAATTGAAAGCATTTAAATGATGTGCAATAGAACCACCATATTTCATCTTTAAAGAATACTTTCAAATACAACTTTTTAGTAAAAAAATTGGTTTGATAGATATCACCTATCCTCTTCCACAATTTATCTATGGTAGTTTCAACTGAAACATTCAAGAAAAACAAATCATCAAGACATAACTTTATGGTCTCGGTGCAAAAAACTAACCACTGATCTCTCTCTTCAAGGAGATCCTCCATTTTTAGTTTCTACATCTCATAACTTGATCCATTAAATATTTCAATAGCTAGATGAGAAGTATAACTCATTGTAACACACTTTTTTTACAAATCTTCAATAACACAATAGTAAAAGCTACCACTATAGCCAAAAAACCTTCAAACTTTTAAGAGAAAGGTGCCCCAAACTCTAACCAACCATTAAATCTGATACCAAATGTTGAAAATAAAGGTATTATTATAGCTTAGAACTTGAAAAACTATGCGACTGTAGATATAATTAAGTGTTCTTTATTACAATTCTTTATGTATGATTAATCTTGTTTAGATCAATTTTACCAATCGTAGAAACAGACAAAAGATTGTAGAAGAATGATACAAGAAGATAGAAGTGACAAACCATATATGTGGAGAAATCCTTTTGGGAAAAAAATCAACTAGAATCAATAGTGCTTTTATTATTTAACCTTAGCTAACAAGATTACAATAATACTATATCAATTCTTGATTGGTATGCTTCCTTCCCTTCAATAATCCTTTTTCACAATTTGCAATAAACTCTCATCCACTTGTTGCAATTAATAGACAATTAATGAGCATGTAAACTCATAAGAGTTGTACAAAACAAGAGAATAAAGCTCCTCACAAAAATTTACGGCTAGATTGGGAAAGTAGAGTTCCAACATGTAATCTTAAGTCATACAAAAGTCTTCCCCAATTTAGGTGCCCCAAACTGAACACTTAACTAAAATTTGGTCAAGAAAATATCTCGCAAGCTTCACCTCAAATTTGGCACCCAAGAATGGGCCCACTTGACTGAGCCTTCTAAATATCTTCTCATGAAAAATGTGCTAACTAAAAGATACCAACTTGGGTGCTCAAGGTGGTCCCAATTCAATCTTAGTTAACTAAAACATATCTCTCCACCAATTCATGCAAACATTATGCAGGATTGATCATCCCCACTTAATTGAAAGTATCCACCAATTATCTATCATGCAACTAAAGTCATTAGTCATGCAACTCAAATGAACTCAAGTCAACTACTATTCAACTCAAAATAACTACATGCAACTGAAGATAACTCAACCATAACTGAATTGAACTGAACTCCACTCATGTAAATATCAATCCTTAATTTGTAGGATCAAAAAATGTGTTACTAAAGTGTTATCAATCCTCCAAATAGTTAACTAAAGCAAGGTGGTTTCCACCTTCCATGTGGGCACCCCATGTGCTCCTATCTTGTAGGAGCTCTTCTTGGATGTCCCCACATATTCCTATCATTTAGGAATAATTACAATTATCTATTTACATGTTCATTTCATTTGAATTTTATTTCCTTCTAATCCTAGTGTTGGGGAACACCTTCCAAGGACTTCGAAGATACATGAAATATGTTTAGGATTATGATTAAATGGCATCCTATTCCCAACACATACTCTACCTTGGCTGATTGTGAGTAAAAGGAAAGGTAGGATCATTTTATAGCAAATTTCCATTTATACATCATTTTCTTTCCCTTCACCAAAATGCTCTAATGTTTCCATGCATAAATGTATTTCTATTGGAAACTATTTTATTTCCATTTTCTTTGTAAATGGGTATTTTTTATTTGTTGGTCACTAGGTCTTCCATTTTGGCATCAACCCCTTTGTTGGCATGATCATCGCTATCATCTAGAATGTGACACCTTTGTTCCATCATAGACCGATACCATTTAGTTGGTTCTTTTATTTGGAAACATCTCTGGGTTGTGCATAACCTGCTAGAGTTTGCATGTACAATTTTCATGGTTCAAGCTCTTCACCATGTTAAGGTGACAGGTCAACCGAAAAGGGTTTTTTTTATGCTTAGAATACATTCCATTCGAGCCACAAACTGGGGTGGAAATGTTTTTGCATTTTTATGTTGAAGGTTTTATATTATATTAAATTGATATATTATTGCAATTAGTTTTGTTATGATGCCTTCTTGAAATTGGACCATGTAAAATCCTAGAAGATATGAAAATATTGCTACCCATTCAACTGATAGGTTATTTACCTAATGTCTCAGAGAAGTTTTGATTCTCGTAAACCTAAGATTTATAGAAGAACAATTTCATTCGTTCCATTCACTTTTTCAAATCTTTAAAAAGACCACTATTGGATATCAGACAATTGTATCGATCCCATATTCAATGATTTCTTTATTTCTTTGACTATTTTCCTTAACAAGTCAAACAATAAAATGACCATCATTCCAAATGTTAATGTTTCTAATATGAAATTGATATATGTATATATTTATATATATACTTATGTATATACATACATGTGTGTGCATAGATTTGTGACACAAAAAACATGCCAAATTAAAAAAAAATGTAAAAATGACCAGTTGGAATTGTGATCAAGAGTTGTTAGCCTATCTAAATGATGCAAAACATAATGAAAAAGACAACAAACAACACTTAACACCTCAATATAGGGCTACATTAAAATTAAACAAAATAAAGATAAGCAAGTAGATTTTACCTTGTTCAAGATGCTCCTTGGTTGGCCCTTTGATGATTGATGTTTTGTATGCTCCTTGATGGCAAGATGGATGAAAATGGATTCAAAATACTCTAAATGAGATGAGATATGTAATGGAGGATGTGGGTGGTAGGATTGATGAGTGCAAATGAAAATGATAAAAGCTTCAAAACATGCAACAATGGAGGTTCCAGAATGCAAGTGAGAGCTAGAGCTTGAATGAAAATGCTTAATCTCTAATGAGAGAATGAAGCCAAAAATTCTGTATGAAAGGCCTCTAGGGATTGGACGATCAATATTTTTCCAACATGGGAAAGATGTAGAGCTATGGTGAGTTGATGACTCACAAGCCCTCACATCTTGCCATGTGGCAGATGAAGTGTCAAAAGGACAAGTGAGTTGGAAAATGCACATGTGATGGAGGTATTTGCAAGTACCTTGTGATGAGAGTGATGCTGACAAGTGGGGAAATAAATGTGAATTTAAAATTCACATGATTTGGCATTGCTTAGAGGATAAATCAAAGTCCTATTAAAGGAGGACCATGTCCCATGTGAGTGATGTGACAGATGAGACCCACCTAGGGAAAAGCAGAACCTTGGACAAATAAATGTAAATTTAAAATTCACATGGGGAAGAGGTCAAGTGCTTAAAAAGGAAAGCACTTATGAAGGTTTGACTTGAAGTACATGCCAAATATGGCATGTGATTAGATTAAGGTTGTGGAAATATGTGATTAAGTAGATTAATGAGGGATTAGAGACAAGTGGGAGAATATAGAGGATGTGACATTAATCTTGATTAAGGTGTGCACATCCTAATCATGGATTTATTAAACTAATTTAGATTAGAAGAAGGGTATGGAGGATGTGACAAGGAGAGAGAAAAAGTAGAATTTAAAATTGATTTAAATTCAACAAGGTTAAATGATTAAATTAAATAAATTGATATATTTATTTAATTTAGAGAAGAAAGATGAAAGGGTAAAGTATTTAATAATTACATTAAATACTTGAAGAACCTTAGGTAAAAGATGAAATATTAATTAAATAAATGATTTAATTAATATCAATGAAATAGACGAATAAGTTGGATTTGACCATATGAGAGTGGTCAAATTTGGATGTATACATTTTTTCCCTCTTTGAGATGGTGCTATGAAGTAGCATCATTTCAAACAAGATTAAAAGATAAGACCAAGAAGAAGATGGTTAGATTGGAAAAGATGCCCCAGTCATCAAAGGAGTGACTAGGAAGATGGTTGATGGGGATGAAGGTGAGGATTAGGGATTGAGGATTCCTCCTCAAGAGGACATGTGAGTTCAAGAGAACATGGATGTGCTCTCAAAATGGATGAGATGATGAAAGGAGAGAGGTGGAAGATGATGCCAAGTGATGGAGAAGAGACGATGATAAGAAATAAGAGATTAGGGAGCACAAATGGATTTAAGGATAAAGGTGATGTTTCCCAAGTCAAGCTACAAGCCAAAATGGGTTGATGAGGAGTGACATATCCAAAAACAACACAAGGATAGGGAAGGATACATCCCGATAAAAGTGTTGTTGATGAGGGAAGGATACATCCCAAAAAAACACCAAAGGATAGGGAAGGATACATCTCGATGATTACTATGATGATGATGGTGATGATGATTGGATCAAGGCTTGTAACAAGGCTTGGAACAAGACTGAGGATGTGATTAGATGATTTGTGCTAGATTAATTGGATGAGGATTGGATTGAGAGGTGAGATGTGGGACAAGATGCTTAGAATAACCAATCTATATTATTCTAAGAAGATTGAAGAGATGATGATAAGAGACTGGATGGATAGAGGAGCGAGAGTGATGAAGGATGAATGGATGGGGGGTTTTGAATTTTTGCACAAACAAAATCATAGGTCATGGGTTGGATTATGGATGCAATGCAATGGAAGTGATCATGAAATTCAATCCTAATGCAATTTTCCACTTTCAGAGCCCTAAATTTTGCTATAGCATAAGACACAGGATGCTAGGGTATGAAGGATGAAGGTTGATTAGTGTCTAATATGTAAAACAAACACAACAGACAAGAGGATAACCCAACACCACAAAGTTGCAAAGACCTTGGTCAGACTAGGCATTAGGATAACCTCAAGAACAAAAGGATTCCCTAGTGTAACATAAGACTTCAAGGATCCTAGAGGGTACTATGTGGGACAACCCAGAAGACAACAACAAAATAGAAAGATCAAGATATGCCCCTATGTTGACCAGTCAAAACACACCATAATATGATGGATCATAGCAGCCCTAACAAGTGATGATAGGGAGCTCAAATGATAAAAAAAATCCAAAAGAATTAAAAGATCACAATCAATTTCAAACGTCCTTTACCATAGGATCAAGGGGGTGAATGGGATTGATGAGGTCTATTAGGAAGGATACATCCTGTCGAGACTAAAGATGAATACTAAACTACAAGACCGATAAGGACATAGGATACTTGAAAATAATTGAACCTCATGATACTAGAGGATCTCATTTGTGAAGAACCAGCTAGATAAGGACATACTTGATGAAACAACATGAGACATGAGAGACAAGGATGACACACCCTAACAACCTAGGGGCTTAGGGGCTGATCAAATATTAGCCTTACCTACATGAAAGCATAGAGCACTTGTAGTTCAATAAAAGGATGATGACTGAACATGGATAAAATCATAAAGAAGACAATGGAGACCTTGATGGATGACCAAGACAGGACAAACAAAAGCCCTAGGGGCAGATCAAATGATTGACCTTTCGTATGTGAGAGTGTAGGGGAAATGTAGTTTGACAAAGGATCAAAGAAAAATGATGGATAAAGGATGATGAGATGACGAAGATAAGTGGATAAAATTATGGGACTAATACGATGAGACAAGATAGACCTGCTAGATAAGATAGGATGATGGTGATGAAATGAAGCTTAGGGATGTGATAGTTATCCAAATAAAAAAAAGATGAATTGGGATGATGATATGATGGAGAGATGAGTGATGAAAAGTGATTGGAGATTAGAAAGATGTGTGAAAGAAGGGAGGGAAATGGCGATGAGATAGATGACATTGGATTGCACAGAGGGAAGCCTATAGCCAGGTACCAATGACAAGGCATTATGAGAGGGTATGAAGATATAGATGAAGGGTTGGATAGAGAGATAAGGATGGGGGATGGAATGGATTGTTTACATGGATGAATGGGAAGATAAGGATGGGAAGATGGAAGGGATTGTTTGTTTGGATAGGAAGATAAGGATGGGGAGATGGAAGGGATGACATGATGGATGGGAAGATAAGAATGGGGAGACAAAAAGGATGTTGTAATAGATGGATAAAGGGATGAGCATTCAGATGAGAAAAATGTTATTGGCTAGTTATATGGAGAGATAAATATGGGGAGATAAAGGGGATGACATGATGGATGAATGATGTCTCCAAGGAATTGTGTTACAAAGGACAATAGGTTCCCCCACTCTAGATATGTAATGTGTGATAAGGAAGGAGGGATGTAAGACAAGTGGATGGGAAGATAAAGGGGATAAATGGAGGAAGATAGGATGGGTGCATGGATAAGGAAGGGAGGTTGATGATAGGATGATGGGTGGACAGGGAAGATATATGGTTGTGGATAAGGATTAGGATACTGTATGGATGAAGGGAATTCATACCTAGAGGTGTCCAAAGCATGCATAGATAGATGCCCCTTTTTGTATCAAGATCACAAGGAAGATGGTGGGGTTAGAGATAAATGGGACATGATGGTAGGATGTGGAAAATAGGTGGGATGGAATAAAAAGATGAAGGGGATGTATAGCATGAAGCTGCCCCTAAGTGTGGAAGGAGATGGATGGGGATTTACACATCATGCCTATTTTCCAATTTTTCATCATGGTACTTATCCAAGGCATGTGTTTTCCAAGTTTTCACCATTGGATGAATTATTTCTCTTTGATTATTTTTTTTGCTTTTTTCTTTTGACTTTTTTGATGTTTTTGGACTTTTTTAACTTTTTGGATTTTTGGACTTTTTGGTTTTTTTGGATTTTTGGATAGAATATGGATGGAGATGGATAAAGATAAGGATGTCGATAATTTTATTTAGAATACATGTGATAAGGAGATGGATGAAGGACTCAAACATCAAGTTCCATACAAGGTATTAAGATCATATGTGTGAAATGACTATTTGATCTTGGTACAAACTTATTAGGATAAGTGGATTATGAAAGAGAGTGAATTAAAGGGGTTCGATGGGGGAGATATGTGTGATAATGGATGGGATATTGGAAAGTTTATGGATGGAATGATGGGGTAGATGCGTGATGGGGTGATGAGTTCAAGACCAACATTGACACATATGGTGGTGGATGTGAAATGATAGGAGTATTAATGGATGGATGATGTGGGGATAATGGAGGAGATGGGATAGTGAATTTTGGGACATAAGGACCCAAAAAGAATTTAGGAGATGGAGGTTGAAGATGTGTAGCTTTTGGATTAAAAAATTTGGATGTTGTTACAAATTTTTCATTTGAAGGAATTGCATCTAGTTTCTTTGGGATCCACATGGTCTTGATCTTTGCTTTGGTGGGCCTTTGTGTCCGGTGGGTATGATTTTGATTATGGGTTGGATTTTTATTTTCTTCAACATGTCTTTGTAAGGGGACATGAGGAGCCTTAGATTTGCATGGATGTTTATATTTATGCATTTTTACATTAACATCCAAAGTGCTTTTAATAGCAATGGGATGGGTGTGAGGAGATGGATGATGTGGAGTGATGGAGGTTGGATTTTGGGGATGATATGTGGATGAAGGATGTGCAGGTACATGCCTTTGTTGACCTTGATTAGGGAATATGAAAGTGGGATGTTCATGATGGGTGACATGGATAGGTGATTGGTGGATAAAAGGTTGAATAGGATGTGATGGAAGAGGTAAGTGTGGGGTATAAGCACCCAAAATGGACTTATTAGTTAAAGGATGTGTGATGGTGGACAAAGGGATATAAGGACCCAAGATAGATGGAGTAGATGAAGGATAGGTGATGGTGGATGGAGGGAAGGACCCAAAATGGATTTCAAAGATGAAGGAGGAATATGTATGGTTGTTTTGAGGTGATACAATGGAGGGGGATGGCAGAAAATGATTTTTTGGACTAATGGGAGGAGTCTCTTAATCTTGAGGAAGAGGCTCATTGAGGATGGGTAGAGGTTGTATCGACATTTTTGGATTGCGAGTCTTGAGAGGTATAACCAAGAATGCATGTGTAGGGGTGTTCTTCGACTTGGATGGGCTCTAAAATACCTTGCTCATGAAGGCCTAGAACTTTTCCTTGATAGTTCATGTTCTTGAGAATTCTATTCATGATAGGATTCTTGTTATTTTAGAAACATGATGCGAGACCATTATTAGGTGGATGAGGGTGGGTGGCATATATGATTTTTTTTCTTTTGCAAGGAAACCACCATGGATGAGTGTAATGGTACCAAGGGGATATAAAAGTGGTGTTGGGATGGTATGGTTAGGTGATGATGGGGGATCACAAGATGGAGATGATGGGGTAGCATAATATTGATTAGGAGGAGTGATCAGTAAGGGATCAGGAGAGGGATTAGGGGATATGATAGGATCTGGAATTGTGGCAGTAGGTGATAAGGGCTCATGCGATAGAGTGATTGGATCTTGAGTGACAAGGGGATCATGGGATGGAATAGATGGGATGGCAGGATCTTGATGTAGAGGAGGGGATATGGTATGCTTTGGATTAAGCTCTTGGCATGACTCATCGTGTGTGTGGG
The DNA here is from genome assembly GCA_007258455.2 of Sequoia sempervirens. Lineage (NCBI taxonomy): Eukaryota > Viridiplantae > Streptophyta > Pinopsida > Cupressales > Cupressaceae > Sequoia > Sequoia sempervirens. The sequence continues at coordinate 39,445,012 of VDFB02000017.1, read as the reverse complement.
AGGCATGATAATGGAGGAATGTTGGATGGATTTCACAAGTAAGGGAGATGGAAGGATGAAGGATTCATGAAGTTCATTGGGATGGATTTCGGTGATACTAGGAGTGGAAGGAGTGGATTGGATTTGCGTATCTACAATGGGCTTGGTGGATCTCGAAGTAGGAGATGGAGGTTCAATGGATTTGGTGGATTTGATGGTCTCACCATTATGAGTGGTGCTAGGGGTGGTAGCATCAATGATAGGTGCAAACTATAGAAGGGTCTCATCAGTAGTGATCATGGATGATGGATTGGGATGGAATGGTTCCATGACTTCAAGTGGTGGAGTTGGGAATGTATTCTTTGCCATAAGTCCTTGGAGAAATTTTGGAGTGAGAATTGTAAATACTCTAGGCTTAGATGGTGTGGTAGGGGTAGACAAAGGATTAGGGATTGGTGGCAGACTAAGACTATAGATTGGTGGAATAGGACTAGTTGGGGGAATGGGATTGGGAGAAGATGGAGGATTAGGATTGGATGGAGGATTAAGGTAAGGATATTATGATACTGGATTAGAATAGGAAGACGTGGATGATGGATTAATGTTGGAGGAAGTAGATGGGGAATTAAGATAGGGATATTGGGATAGTGGATTAGGACTAGAGGATATGGGTGGTGGATTGCAGTAGAAGTATTGGGACAATAGATTAGGATGGGAAGGTTGAGATGGTAGATTAAGATAGGAGGATGTGGATGGTGGATAAGGATAAGAAGGTGTGGATGTTGGATTAGGATAAGATGTGGATAAGAAGATATGATGGAGATGTAGGTGAGGAAGATAATGGATATCCCCTGTCAAAGGTAGCATAAGAAGCGTTATTAGGTATGGATGGAGATGTAACATGATAGATTGGATGAGTGATTGGAGTTTGGAAAGCGATTAGGGAAAGCTTACTAGTGATGATAGCATCAAGGGGATCTATGCCATATACCTTTTGGTCAACAAGATTCCCATTATCGTCAACATACTTAGGGTTTCCCTTTACTACTATTTTTGGTTGAATTGGTGAAGAATAAGGATTCATGATGTTGGATTAGATCAATATAGTGATGAAAGGATAAAAGGATGGATTTGAAGAAGATTATATTAGTAGATTTTAGATGTCGATGGACTAAAGCTCAGATTGGGATTTCGGATTTGATCGAAGCTTAGATTATGATTAGTGCAAGCTCAGATTTAGATGATTGGATAATGTGATGGGATTGATTCTGATGATCAAATTTGATTATCAAGGGATGATTATGACACTGAATCTACCTTGAGATGGAAGTAGATTGATTAGGTCGAAGGTAGATCAGATAGGGATATGATTAGATGTGATTGGATGAGATCAATTGATAGGATCAAATGATGGATTAGATAAGATGATGAAAGGGGTTCTAAACCAAATTTAGAGATTACCCTAGGTGACTTAAGATTTTGATTGATCAAATTAAAGGATGGATAGATGATTGCGGCATGAAATCCTCCTTGAGATTGAAAGTGGATTGATTAGGCTGACAATGATGACCAACTCAGGATGGATGATGATCCCAAGTAGATGTGGATGATAACGATCAAATTCAGACTCCTAGGTCGATTTGGATAATAGCTTCTGAAATGAAGTTCAAAGGATTTAGATGGGGAAAACAATGATAGATATGTAACCTAGAGATGCTTTCAAATGATGTAACTATATGATTCAAATGATGAAAAAATGAATTTGGTAGAATGCATATGGATTCAAATGCAAACTACTGGTGAACAAAAGATGCAAAGTGACTGGAGGAAGGTCATGTTTTCCCAACTCGAGGTTAGGTTTTCCTATTGAAGGGAAAGTTCACCTATTGAAGGGTAGGTTCACCTATTGGTGGGTAGGTTAACCTATTAGTGGTCAAGTTCACCTATTGAAGGGCAGGTTCGCCCATTGAAGGGTAGGTTTGCCTATTGGAGATCAGGTTCACCTATTGAAGGTTAGGTTCACCTATTGGTTGGTAGGTTTTCCTATTAGAGGTTAGGTTTACCTATTGAAGGTCAAGTTCACCCAAGTCAAGGTCAAGGTCACCCAAGTTAACTTTCATACCAAAAAAGGGGTGAAATAGGATGTCAAAATGGGAAAACGGTGTATCAAAACAAGGAAAGGGCTATTGAACGAGTAAACAAATTCTTGAAATGAAGAAATGGATGCTCAACATGAGGAGACAGACTCCTGGAAGGGGAGACAACTACTTTGAATGAGGAGATGGATGCTCAGAACGAGTAGACAGATGGTTGGAATAGGGAACAGATGTTCGAATCAAGGGGATGAATGCTTAGAATAGGAGAGTGATGCTCAAAACAAGGAAATAGATGCCCAAAATAGGAAAATGGATGTTTAGAATGAGAAAACAGATGCTCAAAATGAGGGAATGGATGCGTGGAATGAGGGAATGAAGGCTTAGATCATCAGGATGAATGCTCAGAGTAGGGAATGGATGTTTAGAATGAGCAAATGGATGCTCAGAATGAGGGAACAGATGGTTGAAATAGGAAAACAGATGGTTAGAATGACCAAACAAAAGGTGAAATTAGATGTGAGGGGTAGGTTCACCCAAGTTGGGGTAGTTTTTCCCAAGTTGAGGTAGGTTCACCTAGGTTAAGGGAAAGTTCACCCAAATGAAGGGTAGGTTCACCCAAGTTGAGGTCAATGTCACCTATTGAGTGAAAGGTGGGAAAAAGATGCTTGGAACGAGGATATGAATGCTCATAACAAGGAATGGATGCTTGAAATAAGGATACAAATGCTCAAAACGAAGTGAAAGATGGTAAAAATGAGGAAACAAGTGTTTAGAATGGACAAACGGGTGCTTGAAATGACTAAATGGAAGGTGAAAATGGCTATTTGGAGGGCAGGTTCACCCAAGTTCAAGAAAGTTTATCCAAGTTAAGCGCAGGTGCACCCAAATTAAGGGAAGTGTCACGTGTTTAGTGAAAGGAAAAAATGGATGCTCAGAATAGGTAAATAGGTGCTTAGAATGAGGGGATGATTGCTCAAATTGAGGGGATGAATGCTTGAAATAAGAAAGAGTGTTTAGATTAAGGAGATGAATGCTCAAAATGGGTAATTGAGTACTTGGAACAGGAAAACAGGTGCTCAAAATGACTAAATGAAAGGTGAAAATGGTTGTTTTGGAGGCAGATTCTCCCAAGTTGGGGAAAGTTCACCAGAGTTAAGGGTAGGTTCACCAAACTTAAGGGTAGGTTCACTCAAATTAAGGGAAAGCTCACCCAAGTTAAGGGTAGGTTCTCCTATTGGTGAAAGATAGGTAGGAAACAGGTGATCAGAATGAGGGGATAAATGATTGGATTGAGAAAACAAATGCTTGGGATGGGGAATGAGTGTTTGGAATGAGGAGATAGATGCTCAAAACAAGAGAGACGATGCTAGGATCGAGAAAACGAGTGCTCAGAGAAAACAAACAGCTACTCGGAATGACTAAACCAAAGGCAAAACTAGCTAGTTTGGGGGCAGGTTCACCCAAGTTTGGGAAGGTTTTCCCAAGTTGGGGAAATTTCTCCCAAGTTAAGGGTAGGTTTTCCCAACCTAAGGGTAGGTTCTCCCAAGTTGAGGTCAAGTTTGCTTGTTTAGTGGAAAGATTGACAATTCTGACAGAAATAGACTACAAGATGACTGAGACAGAGGGCAAGTTTTCCCTTGTTGAGGGAAAGTTCACCTTTGTTGAGGGTGAGGTCACCCAATTGGGGGAGAGGTTTCCTCTATTAGTTGAATTGGACTTAATTCAAATGAAAATAGCTATGAAAAAGGACAAATTTTTTAGCAAATAGCGAGCAAAAATTCACTAGTTTTGCACAAAGAAGATAGTACAAACAACACAAGCCTAATATTAGTGATGAGGGTATGGCCAAAACAGTCCTCTAACTAGACTAAACAAGGAAACTAGGGATTCCTTAATATATGATTTGTACATAGGGAACAACCATGAACACCAGCCCATTACAGGCATGAGTTGTGAACCCCAGCGAGATACTAAAGGCTTAGACCAACTCTTCACGTCTATCTAGGTAGCACCATAGCTTTGAAGCTATGCTAGACATGATGTGACTAGATTGGGGTACAAATTTGGCTCTCCCCCCTTTGTATACCCTTTCAGTATGCATTGTTGGGATCATCCCTTGGGGTGATGAAATCCCCAAGAAGGTCTCACTAAGAAGAGAACACTAACCATTTTTGGCTACTCCCCAGGCTCACACGAAGTGCAAGGGGAAAGATTGGATGATGTAGTTCCCTCTTGGGTGACACAAAGGACTTGTAAACATAGAAAAAATTATGTTGGCTCCCCCTAATTAGATCTATATGCCTAGATTAGTAAGCAAAAATGATAAAGAAACTAGACAAACAACTATGGGATCAGTCATTCTACAAGAAAAGTGTTAGTATTTTGATCTCCTGTCTTCAACAAGTGTGAAACAAGCTACAAAAATGTTAGGAAAAAGATATAAAAACTCACCATCGAATGACGTTAGGTGGTTAGTACCTCAAAATCATAAGAAATAAAAGTTGAAATGAAGCTTAAATGACCGTTTTACCTTACAAACAACTCTATTTGTGCAGGTTCACCCCTATTTGGGTAGGTTTTCCCATGTTTGGGGAAAGTTCGCCCCTCTGTAGGGAAGGTTTACCCCTTTGTGGCATAGGTTTTCCCCTCTGTAGGGAAGGTTCCCTTGTTTGGGGCAGGTTCGCCCATTCAGAAAACTTAAAGCAAAAACTGTGAGATGCACATATGGCTAATTCTGCATGGTAGAATCACCCTTGTTGAGGGTAGGTTTTCCCAAGTGTGGGCGGGGTCACCTCTCTGCAACTTGAACTTGCAATTTCAAACAACAAAAAATGTGAAAGAAAGGGACCCATTTGTGGGTACCACCAGACATGCCAAAAATGTAATCAAGAGTTGTTAGCCTATCTAAACGATGCAAATTAGAATGCAAAAGACAACAAACAATACTTAACACCTCAAGATAGGGCTACATTAAACTTAAAAAAACAAAGATAACCAAGTAAATTTTACCTTGTTCAAGCTTCTCCTTGGTTGGCCCTTTGATGATTGATGTTTTGTATGCTCCTTGATTGCAAGATGGATGAAAATGGATTCAAAATACTCTAAATGAGATGAGAGATGCAATGGAGGATGTGGGTAGTTGGATTGATGAGTGCAAATGCAAATGATAAAATCCTCAAAACATGCAACAATGGAGGTTCCAGAATGCAAGTGAGAGCTAGAGCTTGAATGAGAATGCCTAATCTCTAATGAGAGAATGAAGCCAAAAATCCTCTATTTTAGGAGAAAGACCTCTAGGGATTGGATGGTCAAGATTTTTCCAACATGGATAAGATGTAGGGTTGTGGTGAGTTGAGGACTCACGAGCCCTCACATCTTTCCACGTGGCAAATGAAGTGTCAAGATGACAAGTGAGTTGGAAAAGGGACATGTGATGGAGGTACTTGCAAGTACCTTGGGATGAGAGTGATGGTGACAAGTGGGGAAATAAATGTGAGTTTAAAATCCACATGATTGGGCATTTCTCAGAGGATAAACCAAGATCCTCTTAAATGGGGGACCTTGTCCCATGTGAGTGATGTGACAGATGAGACCCACCTAGGGAAGAGAAGAACCTTGGACAAATAAATGTGAATTTAAAATTCACATGGGGAAGAGGTCAAGTGCTTAAAAATGAAATCACTTATGAAAGTTTGACTTGAAGGACATGCCAAAGATGGCATGTGATTAGATTAAGGTTGTGAAAATGGGTGATTAAGTAGATTAATGAGGGATTAGAGACAAGTAGAAGAATATGGAGGATGTGACATTAATCTTGATTAAGGTGTGCACATCCTAATCATTGATTAATTAAACTAATCTAGATTAGAAGAAGGATATGGAGGATGTGACAAGAAGAGAAAAAATAGAATTTAAAATTGATTTAAATTCAACAAGGTTAAATGATTAAATTAAATAAATTGACATATTTATTTAATTTAGTGAAGAAAGATGAAAGGGTAAAGTATTTAATCATTACATTAAATACTTGAAGAACCTTAGGTAAAAGCTGAAATATTAATTAAATAAATGATTTAATTAATATCGATAAAATAGACGAATAAGGAAGGTGTATTTCACCATATTAGAGTCATCAAATTTGTATGTCTACAGGCACACATCAAATAAAAAAAGTAAGTAAAAACCAAAAAATGCACTTATCATTATTTTCTATTGAACCCACAACTTGGCTTGGAGTTTTTCATCTCTACAACTTGTGCTCACCAAATCTCTTCCATGTTTTGCACTCTTAGCTTGCAATTCATCATGAGGATGCCACCAAGATGTCAAGAGGTCATAGATTGCAAAGAGTTATGTATTTATATTTTTTTAATTTCAAATTTGAATTAGAATGGAGATTGAAATAGCTTTTTTTAATAAAAATGTGTTCTAATTCTCACAGAATGAATCTCCACTCTTAACATTAAGAATTCACAATCGCCCCCTCATGAAGAGCCTCTTGAACAATAACAACCTCAAACCACTCCAATAGGTCATAGGAATCCTCAAGGAACACAAGAAAATATCCTAAATCAAATTTAAAACAATAAAGGAGACATTAAACAATGAATTGGAAGATTAACTGAGCATGTTGAAACCTATCCTTATAGGAGAGGGATTACCAAATCGTTGAACTCAATTGTAACTCATGGAAGATTAACTGAGCATGTTGAAACCTATCCTTATAGGAGAGGGATTGGGTAGTATATAATATTGGAATGGAACAACCTTTTTTTGTTGCCCCTCGGCCAAGGTCTAATATGAACATGAACATCTACAGCTCCACACCCAAGCTGTCCTTGATGTTTGTAGGTGTTCTCTTCAATTGGAAATCATAAAAAAATGGGTATCGATGTGGAAATGTGTATTAATTTGATTTCCTTAGGGGCATTTTATTTGTTTATAGATATAAGTAAGTATATATTTATGATGGGAATTGTTAGACAAACAAGTAGATTAGAAGGAAAATGAGACATGTTTGGCAGTAGCAGTGGAGAGTGTCAGCTTGGGATCTACAAATAGATGAAGAGTATGAGAGTAGGTCTGGCAGTGACAACATGGAAGGGAATGGATCTGGTGATGAGTAGGAAGATAACCATCCCAAGAAGAAGTGTTATCACATGCATACTCCTCAGCAGATTCAAAAATCCCATATGTACCAACTATGGAGGACCTGCTGTTATTGCAGAAGTTAGTGTTCAAGAGTAGCAACTGTGTATTGAGAATATTTGGTTGAAAGATGACCTCCGTTTGCACAGTCTAACTAATTTAATGATGCATATTCCATATTTCTATATTATCAAATGAAAACTGTGGTTAAAATGATTATGAGTCACTCCTTTTTTGTTGTACCTATTCTAATTCTAATGTATAAATACAACCCTACGAACCTCCTGGATTTTATTCTCTCTAGAAATCTTTTAGTGCAATGATTTTCCCACCATGATGAAATTGCTTTGTATCATATACTATATAAGATTTAGATACCCAAAAGGTTATTTTTTTCTCATGCTTTAAACCACCCGAGCAATGAATTTGAAGATTCATTAGCTTTGTGCTTATGGGTTGTCTTTAACTATTATTATGTTTCTCTGAATGCCTGCATAAATTTTTTAGTGGGACAGAATGGTAGCTATGGCTGGAAAATTTTACAGAAGGCCCATATCATTTACATGAGAGAGAGATATGGACCTGGAGTGGGAGAGAGAGGGAGTGCGGGGGTAGGAGAGAGAGTCTTGAGAGAGAGATATGGAGGGAGTGGGAGAGAGATAGAGGGTAGAGGGTTTAAGGCTAGAGGGGAGCTCGAGATATGAGTGAGTAAGTGAGAGAGAGGGTTTAAGATTTTAAGGCTAGAGGGGAGCTCGAGATAGAAGGAACGAGTTAGTGAGAGAGGGTTTAAGGATTTAAGGCTAGAGGGGAGCTCGAAACAAAAGGAGTGAGTGAGAAAAAGAGGGTTTAAGGATTTAACCTACTTACTTGGGTAGAGGGTAGAAGGGATCTAGAGATAGGATTGAGTGAGAGAGAGACTTGAGAGAGGTGAAGTGGGTAGGAGGGAGATACTTGAGAGAGAGTGGACATGGGAACTTGTGAGAGAGATAGAGAGTAGAGGGTACAAGGGTTTATGGTTTACCCTGGTTAAGGGTAGAGGGGAGAGAGGGAGCTGGGGTAGGAGGGAGAGACTTGAGAGAGAGAGGGTGGAGTGGGAGAGAGATAAAGGGTAGGTGGTACAAAGGTTTAGGGTTTAAGGGTTAAGGGTAGAGGGGAGCTTGAGATAGAATTAGTGAGTGAGTGTGATAGAGAGAGGGTTTAAGTGTTTAAGGCTTAAAGGTAGAGGGTAGAGGGGATCTAGAGATAGGAGTGAGTGAGTGAGAGAGAGAGATGAAGAGTGGATCTAGGAGGGAGAGACTAGAGAGAGAGGGGGGAGTGGGAGAGAGATAAAGGGTAGAGGGTACAAATGGTTTAGGGTTTAACCTAGTTAAGGGTAGAGGGGAGAGAGGGAGGGAGGAGTGAGAGTTTAAGGGTTTAAGGCTAGAGGGGAGCTTGAGATAGAAGGAGTGAATGAGTGAGAGATATTGAAGGTATGTAGGGTACAAGGGTTTAGGGTTTAACCTGGTTAAGGGTAGAGGGGATAGAGGGAGAGGGGGTAGGAGGGAGATACTTGAGAGAGAGAGGGGGGAGTGGGAGAGAGATAAGGGGTGGGGTACAAGGGTTTAGGGTTTAAGGGTTAAGGGTGGAGGGGAGAGAGGGAACTCGAGATAGAATTAGTGAGTGAGAGATAGAGAGGGTTTAAGGGTTTAAGGCTATAGGGGAGCTCGAGATAGGAGTGAGTGGTGAGAAAAAGAGGGTTTAAGGCTTAGAGTAGAAGGTAGAGGGGAGAGTGAGAGATAGGAGGTAGGAGGGAGAGACTTGAGAGAGAGAGGGGGAGTGGGAGAGAGATAAAGGGTAGGGGGTACAATGGTTTATCATTTAAGGGTTAAGGGTAGAGGGGAGAGAGAGAGCTCGAGGGTACTTTGATTTATGTTTTAAATATGTGTGCAATAATTATAATTAGATAATACTTAATTTTAAAATTTACATAATTTCCCATGGAACAATTCAATGGAACAAATATAAGTTGTATATATAATTGTATATAAGATTCTTGAACTTAAGAATTCCATTCAAAAGAAATATAAGTTGTATATAATTGCATAATTTCCCATGGAACAATTCGATTTACAACTATGTACAAGTTACTATAAGTTCTCACTTGAACATGTATAGGGTTACAAGTGAACTTGAAAATCATGGATATAATCTAAGTCAAAGATTCTGGTTCAACCCGCTCTTCAATAACATCTAGAATTTTTTGATGATCTTCACTATCTAGCCTCCATTTTCTTCGGCCATGTACATGTGGAACTACGTGAAGATGTAGGGTGGTAGCAATTATCAAGTGACTATATTGATATACCTTGTTATCAGGTTGATAGTCAACAAAATGAATCTTGTGTTGAACAACTTTGACTTGTTTTAGATATGTCCCTTGCACTACAACAAAACATGCATGGTAAACATGAACCTACTTGGTAAGACATGAACGTGTACAAAATTTTTGTGCTCAAGGTTTGTACAATATATATTTAATGTTTATAATAGTCATGCATGCACATGTGAACACAATATATATAATTTTAAATTCAAACTCACCTGTGGGAAATGACATTCCATCACTTGTTTAAGGTTGTGTTAGCTTATTCCTCTCTTCTGTGCAACACAATAAATAATAGCTAACACCTTCGATGTTTCCAAGCTCTGCTATGACTGTAAAAACATCAACTGCACACCAAATTACACAAAAAAATTCTAAAAAGATTATAAATTTCTTTAGACTTTAAAGATCATTAACTAGATATATATAATATATAAAAATTATTGAAAAGTTACACATTTACCTTTTCTAGCCAATCCTGATATATGGTCATAATCAATTGAAATCAAAGGAATGTCTTCAAATCTTTCTTCCTCATATTCATAATATGTTTCTGAAACAACTAGTACCAATGTATCCCATTTACCAACATATCCAAGTTCTTGTTGTTTCATGCATGATCAAAGTTTCCTGTAATGCACTCATCGCAAAAACAAGAGTAATCCCTTGTGTGTAATGTCCATCCATGGCGACTATCTAAACTCCCAACACAATGTAAAGATCTTGTTTTTTCTACCCTCTTGCATCCATGCATTGATTTTTTGTCCACACTTAGATACATTTACAACAACAAACTTATGTGAAGAAACACACACACACACACACACATATATAATTTTTAAATTTAAATAAATTAAATTTTTTGAAAATGTAATTTATACACACCCAATATCTCCCAAAACATTCTATGTGGAATGTGTCAGTTTTTTCTTGAAGATGTGTCAACCACATTTGATGCAATGTGTTTCTTACACCATTCAACAACATCATGTGCATTGTCTATACAATCTTCTAGATAACTCATTTGATGTTTTCTTAAACCTCATTTGATGCAAGCTCCTGCTCCATCATGCTCACCCTTTCCATTCCCACCTTGAATAAAACTCCAAACATATGGTATTTTGTAGATTTTATGATATCTACAAAGTACATAGAATCATTGTGAAGATTTGAATTGTGTCGCACATCCATTTTACCATACAAAATGATTTTCAAATTTTACACCCCTAGTTCGCAAATTCAAAAACAAATTGTAAAGCAATGTTGGACAAAAAGTGTTTCATGCTCTTTATCATCACTAATATAAAAGTGACATTCTTTCTTTATGGCTCATTCTTGATCTGTACTCTCAACACCATCCAATTTTGATTATGCATGTCAATAACACACATGGACCATAATAGTGATCTAGTTTGAAAAGTAATACTCTGATTGAATCTCCTTTTGATGTATGGAGGAGTAATTTTCTACAAAGTTGACTATTGATAGAACTTTTCCAAGTGGGAAAGTATCTCTCAATGTTTGGAATTGTTGTGCTTGCCACTTATCAAAAAATGAATGCTATATGTATGCTTATATCAATTTTTGAAAATCTTCCATAAATTTTCCAATCTAGGAATCTCATCTTCTACATAGTTCAACCTTGTGGATTCTTTCCCAAAATTTGTTTGCAACTTTACATACTTGTACCTGTGTGAGTAAAATATGTGAATAAGTAATAAACCACACAATGAATGAAACATTACATTAGAGAATTCAAATAACAATCTAATCAAATTGAAACAAATAAACTCTCTAAAAATAGTACTTACCTCTTGCAATTTACTGTCTTTGTTAGGTCATTATCCTCATTTCTTGAAGGAAATTTAGCCAAATTTCCACATATCTCACAAATTTCTTTTATGTAGTTTATTTGAGGTCCATTTTCATTATCACATAAAATAGTCTTTATGAACAAACTTGCCTATTTAGGAGGTGCATTTTGAAACCCACAAATTTCTTCTCTCATCTTTCAAAACACCTGATAGTAGAGATTAAATGCAATATGATAACAACAACAAGAAGTTTCAAAAAACTTGTTTATCTTCAAATAATATGGCTTTAGTCTTTCAAATATTGTTTTCATAATCTTTATATGAGGATATGTATTAAAAATGTTCATATACATCTCAAATTGTGTTATGTCTAGTCAATGTTTGATATGATTTTCATAAATACCAGGCCCAATCCTATGTATCATAACATCTCTAGTATTTGATGATGGATGAGTCTAATCATGCCAAAAAATTGAGATCAAGTTCCTAACAACATCTTCAATCCTGTCAGAAAGGGGAGCTCTACACATAATTGCCCAACTTCCTTTTGAACTCTCATCCAAAAACTTTCTTGTTTTCTCATATTTTATTAATGTGGTTCTATTATAACCAATTTTATCTGAAAGTGTAGGACAATTTTCTTTTTCTTACTATATCTTGATGTACAATAGATGTCAACATCACCCTTCTTGTAGTGGCCTTATCCACTAATCAAGATCCTTTCCCAATGGAATCTAAACCCTTTTTAAAATTTTGACCAATATCCTTTTATAATCCCATGTGTTTCTTCTTATTTGATGCTGAATGTACACCCAACAATTGTAATGAATCTTTCAACTCATTAGGAAGAAGTAAATGTGATAACAATTGGGTTTTTTCAAGTGTATCAAAATGATTGAAATGCTGATTGATTATTCCATTTACAAATTTAGTCATTGACCTCTTTCTCTTATTATAAGGATGGTTGGCATAACATTTTAGCTTCTCCATATCCATTTCAAGTAAATGATCTAAATTTCTATAAGAAATTTGTTTCATCACCTTTTCAGCTAGTTTTATATGCTCATGCATAGCAATAGAAGGAAGTGATCTTGACCCCTTTCCAACATGCATTGTTTGAACTTGGGCCTCCTCCCTATCTTCAAGGTCCATGTGTTCTTCAACAAATTAATTTGATACAATATCTAGATTTGGATCGAATTCAACATGAGGACTTCCTACTTGTTGAGCCCTTTCTACATGTCACAAAATATTTTGCAAAGAAAAGTGAGAGACGATTCTATATAAGTGAAGTTTATGTATGCAAGCAAACAAAGTGATAAGACATGATGCTATAAGAGACATAAGTTTTGAACAACTAGTTTTATATGCTCATCCATACCAGTGGAAGGAAGTGATCACGATCCCTCTCCAAAAAGCATTGTTTGAACTTGGATTTCCTCCCTAACTTCAAGCTCCATGTGTTCTTCAATGGATTTGTTTGATCCAGTATCTAGATTTGGCTTGACTTCCACTTGAGAATTTACTACTTTTTTGAATTTACATGCAAGCAAAGAAAGTGAGAGACTATGATTTATTTACTTATGTATTTGAAACAAATAAAAACAAATATTCTTAAACTTAAGAATTCCATGGAACAAAAGCAATTGGAAATAGATGATAAGCAATTTAGGCAATGTCTAAGCAATATGACTATTTTTTAGTATTAAAGTTTCCAAGTTAAATCTAACATGTTTTTCATAAAAGGCATGAATATTTATAAACAAAAAAAATTGAGGTGTTAATAAAATTCCTAAACACACACTTGGGAGAGAGAGAGAGAGAAGAAACAAGCATGTGTACCTTGTTTCTTTCTATGATAATTTTCCAATTTTTTTTCTTCTTCTTTTGACAATTTTCATTGAGATGCATTTTTTCTTTTTCTTTGTTGTCCCATTTTCTTCTTCAAGTTAAAGATGTCTCAAAACAAAACCTCTAGAAACTTAGTTAAATTCTCCTCCAAATTTTTCCTTGATTAATAAAAATGAAAATTTGTCTTCTCTAATATTTTCCTCCTTGATAAATGTGCAAAAAACTTTTCTCCAAAATCTGTGAGCTCCAAGTGATATAAATGCAAATTAATCTTGCAATTTGATATGGAATAATGAAAAATAAGCTTGTATCTATATGCATATGGGAAAAAAATTATTCTAGTGTATGGAATAACTACATCCTAGATCATTAAATGAATCAAGTGGTAATCAAACAAGTTATTTCATTGTGGAGTTTGTTGTTTTTTAATGTATAGATATGCAACATATATCTTAGAGTAATTTTAGAATTTTGTTACTTGTCAAAAATACAATAGAGGTATAATTTGAATTGAATTTTCTTAATGTTTCAAAGAATAAAATATTTGTATAATTTAATAATGGTGTAGATTAAGAGATTATTTATGAAATAATTTACCATAATTTTTTTATAACTTAGAGGGAAAGTGTTTGAAAGATGGTATATAATTATAAAAGGAATGTTCCTACCTCTTCTTTATAATTATATTTTATAACTCGTTTATTAAATATCATTAGTATACTTGAGCGTGAGAGTCATTTATTTTATAATTTTTTACTTCTTACTATAAAATTCAATGGGTGTGTGTGCAAATTATTTATTGTGGTCAACATGAATGAACTTAATTATAAAGTGGCATGGTCATTTCCTAAAATTATACTAGAGATCAAATGTATATCATATAAGGAAATGTAGGTTCTAAGAGATCATCAAATAAGCAAATGTATGTATATTGAATATAAGTGAATGTATGTATATTGAATATAAGTGAATGTATGTATATTGAATATAAGAAAATGTATACATATATCATATAAACATGTAAACATAAGCAAACACTTACATACATGTAAATAGATTTAATGTATAAACATGTAACATGCTATAAGAAAAGAGCCAAATGTATTTATATAAGCAAATAGCCAAATGTATGTATATAAGAAAAGAGCCAAATGTATGCATATAAGAAAAGATCATCAAATGTTGAATACTAAAGATCATCATATAAGCAAATACATGTAGTACAAAGATCATAGATCTTGACGAGGGAGAAAATCCGAGACACAGAAAATGATGCAAACAACCAGAGAAATTTTATTATTGTTCAAGAAGGAAAATATTACGTGCAGATTATTTCAAATCCTTGAGCTCTATGATACATTCAAATTACAGAAATTACATAAAATTACCCAAGTTCCCCTTTCACAGCATGCGAACTCTTTTCCCCAAAAAGCAAAAATAAAAAAAATCCCCCCATAAATTGATCATTTTCCCTTTTGGAGCCAAACAACATTTGAATTATCATATTTTTGTGGTTTGGCACCACAAATTAAAATTTGAAATTCAAAATTTAAAACACCATTCAAAAATTAGCACATTTTGAAAGTGTACCAACTTCCAGGAGCCATAAATTTTGATCTGGGACTCCGTTTTTTGAACCGTTTAAATCGTCAAAAAGGTATCGGAGTCGAGAATGTGCTCATAATCTGTGACACCAATTTCAGCAAGTTTTTGGGCCATTTTAGGGCCGTTTTGTGCCTCAAACCTAATATTGATTATTTTTAGGGGCTTTTCTGGGAGACTGAAACTACAATATCTTTCAAAATGAGAATGCTCTTAGCCTGATTCTTTCACCAATATTCTTATTTTTTCATTTTGAATCCTCCCATATAATTTTTGTTCCCAAAAACCTTCAAATTCCAATACCTGCTAAAAATAGCAGTTGACCAGAAAAAGCAGAAAAGTAAAACTGAAAGTGGGGATTTACATAATGATAAAAAGGGTATCCAGAAATGCAAAGACATCCACAAAAAGATAACCAAAGGAAACATAAATGGAATGAATATTTTTGGGTGATGCAAGATTGCCCTTACACCATTGGATGCTCCTACATCAGATCTAGTGTAGGGCCCTAATATGAACGTCGACTCCTAGTAGAACGACCATCTGAATGAGAATAGTCTTGCTTTGATGGATGTGTTGAGCCCTACAAATAAAAATGTGTACAAAATGTGTTAAATACATATAATTTATATTAAATAAATTTTATGAAAGTTATTTTTAAGAATGTACTAGTATATTTTTAAATATCTATCTAGATCTATGTGCATACATATGCATGTACATATACACATGCATATATAAAAATTTAAAACTCACATGTCCACTAGCAATAGATTCATCCATAGAGTCACATTAATGTACATGATCTAGAGGAACACAGCTAGGAGTGATATGAGGTATGTCCACCTATAATATATATACATATATCAATACATGAATATCTCTAAGTTAAAACTAAAATTCAAAAATAACTAAAAAAGAATTGAAACATGCACATGCACACATACATGAACATCATATGATATTGGATGACCTAAGTCCTCTGAAATGGCCACCTCCATCATATCAACTATACAGTCAACCAATGAACCAACATATGCATCCATCTAATCTATCCCATGTCATGCCATAAATGATGAGTGAAGAGAACTATGCAGGTGAGATGACATCAATAATGACAAACCAGAACCAATCAACATGTTAGTAAAACCCATAGTCTGTGCAACTACCAAATGATCTGGAGGTAGATCCTGACGTGCACTAGTGTTGGGCTGAGAGTGATGAGATCCTGGAATTGAACGACCTCTGCATCTTAAATGATCTCTAACATGCTCTATACCAATCCCATAGTCTGATGCAATGGAGCCATATTCCTCCAAGAGGTCCTCAGCTAAACAATGTAGAGTCATGTGTCCCATATCTCCTATAAGTGTGTCAAGTTCTGTGGGAGTAGGGATGTTCACCATTATATAAGGGTCCATGGTGGTCCACTATGCTAGAAATGGCATGGATCGAGAACCTCGAGACATCAAATATTGAACTACACAATAAGTAGATATCCTACTAGTGGCAGCCACAATGTTAGCTATAGTGTCAATTTCTTCCTTTTGGGAAGCAATGACAACCTCATCTGCTATGGGGGCTAGAGCTAGGGTGAGAGAAGGAGACCTCTCACCAACCAATACCCTAAACAGTGGGGGTGGTCTATCTACTTGACGATAGGTGGGCCTATTAGCAATCCTACCATGCCCCTAACCAACATATGGTGGAATGTCCAGGTCGTTGAATTTGAGGCCCAAATGAACCTCAACATACAACTACTCAACAAAATACAATGGAATCTGGTCATTGTTTGGGTATAGACCATGTGCTACAAGAAATTGTGGGTAGATCAATGAGGCCATAACATGATTGACACATCTAGTGACCTAGTATCCCCTAACCTTACACACATTTTGATAAAATGGAAAACAAGTGGATTTTATCATTACTTTGGTCACACTATCCTATATTCGTTTAAGTGGAACCGTCACCATGTACTTCATCCCACATGTAGGAAATAATAACAACTACTCTATCTAGGGAATATGCACTAGTCCTCTCAAGTTCATCTTTTAGTTTTTCTAGACTGTAATATTGACATGCATGGTTCAATATATATCCCTAGGTTTGCACCTTGTGCTAATGAATCTCTCAATTTCTTAATCTCATTAGTGGTATTTGCTAACAATTTTTTTGCAAGTGGAACATCTTCATTTTCCATGTTATATATGTATGTACACATAAAGGAGCAATGAGACCTTGGTAAATAATATATCTAGATATATAGAATAGATTTATCTAAAACAATTCTAATAATTCATCTACTCATCAATAATATTTTCATACCATTAACAAAAAAACATTCAACATCTATCTAGTTTTTAATAATCAAAACATTCAAATTATTAGATTGCACACAAAACATAATCTAAAATAGTTCTAAATTTTAAATTTACAAGTGTGCACTCTAGTACAAAATGTTCCATTAAATACTTAAAAAATATTGATAAAGGTTGCATCTAAGATTTATTTCCTACAACTATTAATAAAGGGAAAGCATCATTACTTAACATTGGTGGTCATGAAAAATCAATTTAGGCATTATGAAGGTACAAATAAGAGAAGAAAATGAGAGATGATATAAGCTTGTAAATATGATTTCTAAATTATTGAAGCAATATTTTGATAAGGAGGAAACCAAAAAATTAGAAATAAACTTTCTCATATCCATAAAGAAAATTTGATAGGAGGAAGGGACACATGCACATAATATTTATCATGAAAGTTACCATACAATGTACAAGAACATGGTACTAAGGAACAAAGGTTTCTTATAAGTACACAAAAAACCTAGATGAAGATTTAACCCTAGTACAAAAAGAAAAAAATAATGAAAGAATAGGAGAAAATGACTTAATTTAATCTTTGTACATATTTTTTATACTATCTCAAATCTTATAGATAATATAAAATCCACCATGTGAAAATATGGTTATATTTACTCATTTAAAGATAATATTTAATAATTATTTTATTACTCTTATTGTTCCTCTTCCTTTATCTAATCCCAATATTTCATGTTGACTTCTTGTATTCCTTTGAGAACACTAAAGAGTATAATAGTATAAAAGAACTTTAGTATAATATTTCTCTTTGGGATATTATTTAAACTTCACCTTAATATCATGAGTTTCTTCATAATTATATACAAAACATCCATATTCCCTCTTCTACTAAGCCTATTGAAATAGTTTCCGAAATTGGGTGTATTATATATTGACATTATGAAGATTACATTTCTTCCATCTAAACTTCACTTCAATGTGGTTTAATAGAAGATTATTTATCTTCTAATCATTTTTGGTACTAAACCTATATGAGAATTAAGTATACATTGATTGAAAATGGTTTTTTAATCTTAATATTTGTAGTCATTAATTCCTAATATATATTTTTGTGTATACTTCTAATCTTACTCTTCCTAAATTTTCTATTAAAGGTTTTGTTATTATTCGATGAGATCCTTTGGGAACTATTATTTTCTTATCTAGAATCAAGACCTATTTCACTTCACTTGTTATTCCATGTTATGATAGGGAATAAATTTCTTATTATAAACTCCTTCATAGAAAACCTTCGATTCACATGGGAAAAAAATGAGCTCCCCTCCAACAAGGGCTTATTTTTTTCTTATACAAATTTGAGAATTTTTTTATTTCAATTCTTAATCATAATCAAAATGTGGTGAAGGGGAAATAAAACCCATCCAATAAGTGTTCCTCAATCCCTTCAAAAGGAAAATTTGTGTATTATCCAAAGGCTATCATTATTAGGATTCTAGCTTCTAGTTCTACTATTTCTAGAATAGTATTAAAGCCTAGATTGATGGCTCCCTTGTCTCTCCTATGTTTGCTAAAATGATTAATTCTATTGATAACAACCTAAACATGTGGTGGATCTCAATGTCAAGAACAAAGATAAAAAACATGTGGATGAAGATCCCTCTAAGATTGGCTGATCCACCTCTTCAAATGAGATTAGTAACAATGTTTAAGAGTTTGTTAAATAGGGGAAGAGGTTGGGTATATTTATTGTACTTTAGACATGGTTGTTGAATGTAAAATTATTTAGACCATGAGAGGGTTGAACAATTTATAAATAATTGGAATACAACTATAATCTATAGCATGCCATCCTTAGATGGTTGTTTAGTGTAAAATTATTTGAAAATAATTGGGGATAAAAATATCTAATTTAATAGAACTGTTAACATAAATGAACTTCAAGATAGGATTATGTAAGTGAAAAAAAAAATTGTTGCCTTCATTGAACAAAAATTTATCTAGTTAAGATATGTCTAAAATTAAGAATTCACACTAGAGAATATCAATATTCCATAAGAATCTCATAAAGAGAATGAATTTAATGGAAGACAATATAAAATCCTTTGTATGAGTATGAATTTTATCATTATGTATTATGAGTGATTAATATCAATTATATATCCAAGCACATCAAAAATTTATAGATTGGAAAGCAAAATAATCACACATTTATCATATTTTTATATGTATAAAGTTTCTACCATCAAACTATTTATACTTATAGATTGCATAAAGCTATAAATTTAATCGTTATTCCTAATTTATTAAGAATCAATCTAATAAAGTTTCACTTCATATTGTATACTTGTTATAACATCTCACTAATCCAACCATACATTTTATATACGGTAAAATATATATAATAGTTGAAAATACAACTTCTAAATATGATAGTAAATCTAATCAAACATGATCCAAATGTAGGATAAAGACAACAATCTTAATCTATACCATTATTTTGAGTTTGGTTTAATAGAAATTGTAAAAATTTATAATCTTGAAAAAAATAATGAATAAAGTTTAAAGGATCATTTTAACAATGGTGAATTAGTGTCTAAAGATTGGCCTAAAAAATTATAATATTCAACATTCTCATCACAAATGATATATGAAATTGTTGTCACCTAGAAGTGCACCCTAAGAATAGTTATAAAACTAAGCCTTCTAGTGAAACACTGGATCATTCCAAGGTTGTGGGTCACTTGAGATTGGAATGAAACTCTAGAGAAGGCCGGCTTCCTTTGTGTATCACCTAAACTAATGATATCTGTAAGGTAAAAGGAGGAGTGTATACAAAAAAAAAATGAAACTAAATTGAACTATTCCTTTGGTGATACACCGAGTTGATAAGAAATCATGAAACAAACCCAGATTTAGAAAACAAAGATAAAGAAAACTTGCATAAGCTAACATACAAAAATGAGAGTAAGACAAACATTAACAATAGCTTCCAAGGTAAACTTTGTGTTGTATTCTAGATTCCAGTTGAGTTATAAAAACATATATTTAGTCGAGAAAGGATTGATAAAAATCACTAACTCTTTCGAATGCACAATCCAAACTATTTACAAAAAGGAAAAAATGCCTTATATATTAGAATGTGCTGGCCCCTTAGGGCTTACAAAATATCAAGCCTTGGGATATATCTCTCCCTAGATCTTTTGATGAATTTAATGCCCACCCTATGTGTCCTATTGCCTATGTGGGTGAAGAAACACCTTGGAGAAGCCCTCAGATCTTTCGTAGCTACCACATTCATTTATGAGCCTTATGTCCATCTTTGAATCACCTTGTTGAGTGCCTTGAATGATCCTAAGCCCAGAACTGATACACGCTGATTCACATTTTGTTGATTCTCTTGGCACTGGTCAAGCTGCCAACGGTTCACCCATGCTTTCCTTGATTGGCTAAGCACATTACACGTAGACTCCCCTATGGTCAAAAGCTCATTCAATCAGAATCACATCTTGATGAGACACATGAAGTGTCTCGCTAATGTTATTATACCCTTTGAAACTATCAACACAACATGCGATAGTCAATGATAGCTCTTATCGAGCCCAAAAATCATACTGATATCGCCTCTGTGGTCGCCAAGATAATCGCGTTCAGCCAGAAAACATGGAAAAATCTTCTCATCCTTAATCAGCGAATGTATATTGATGTCACCCTGATGCATTTTTCTCTACCTGAGCTTTGCATTCTTTGTTGAGACCCTATCAGGTCGGCAAGACTCTCAGCGAGGCCTCCCTGCTCCGACGAGAGCTCATTTCATTTTGCTTCGATAAGAGAAACCTTCATCAGCAATAGGTCATAGCGGCCTCCATGAGTCATGTCGAGATCCCTTTCTATTGCTAAGACTGTACCAAGTCGAGAAGACATCCCACCGAATATAAGACCTCCTTTCTGAGTCTCCCCGAATGCAACATTCCTTTTGGCGTGACTCCCATTGGTCAGGAAGACTTCATGGCAAAGGGAAAACACTACACGGAGCCCCCTTTTTTGTTTCAGCAAGACACTCACTATTGGGAAGAAATCTCTCCGAAAACATGACCATTCATCGAGCTCTTATCCTATCACCGAAACTTTGGCCTGTTGGCCAGACCCTTTGTCGAGCACACTACGGTCTCCCCGAATTCTCATCTTTTGACCAAACCCTTTGTTTGTCGCCAGGAATTTCGCCGAGCTCCTCCATTTTTCCTGAGCTCTTTATTTCCTTTGGTAAGACCATGGCAAGTCAGGAAGACATCATGGCGAAGTCCACCAGTCATACCAATTCCTACTTCCATTGCTAAGACCACCTTCATTCACCGCGACATCTTATAGAATTCCTTTTCCTTCAGTGAACTCTTCATTTCAGGAAGACTCTAAGCCATCGGTGAGACATTACGTCGATTTAACCTTCCTTGGGCTAGAACAAAACCTTTTGCCGAGGCTTCTTGATCTGTCAGTAAGACCTCCGAGTGTCGGTGAGAGATCTCACCGAAAATAAAACTCTACCCTGAGCCCCTCATCTTCGGAAAGACATAATGCCTTTGCCAAGACATCATGGCGAAACTACTTCCTTTGACTGAGATTTCCTTCATTTTCCGAGACATGGCCATGTTGGCAAGACCTCAACCCGATGGCTAGAAACTACACTAATGCCAAATGTCAGGGAGACCTCCTTCGTTCGGCGAAACCTTGTGACGAAGGGACCAACCTTTGTCGAGAGCCCATCCTTCTTATCAAGGAGACATTTTCCGAGCTCATTGCTATCGCAAAAACATTCCCAGGTCACTGGGACCTCTTAGCAAGCTGAAATTGCCACGCCGAAGACTTCAACATAAGGCACTGTCAGCAAGACATGTTAGTTCACTAAGACTTCTCTCCGAGGCTCTTTGTGTTACCCCGAAGCCCATGGTCACCATGAGTCTCCCTAATTTATGATTAAATGGCCTATCGGCCAAGGAAATCCACGTGATAAGAAGTCATACCAAATGCTCCTTGTCAAAATGATAGGCTCTATAGTGAAAACGTTTGGAAAGACAAAAACTAAGTCATAGTGACCTATTCAAAATAGAATAAATCAAAGCTGCTAGTCGGCTAGACATTGAAGATGTTATACCGACTTGGCTCTAATGGAGGCTTGAGCCTGTGATTATTGAGGCATATTTACAACAAAGTAGGTTCCCAACTAATTTCCTTGTGAAATGTCATTAGATGCATGAACTAACCCTCAATGGAAATATCCCATCTGGCCCTTATGAACACCTGCAATTCTAGATGCCTTGCCTGATTGAGCCTGAGGGTGAAAATTAGGTAATAGAAACTAAGGATCATTTGGTTATATATTTTCATATATTTAAAATTTGAATATTTATTACTATAACATGTTCATTAAAATTATATTTTTAAATAATATTGTAATAATATTATGTCTTTGAAATCTATTATGTAGATTTTAATGTTGTTTTTAAAAATTAAGTTAGAGTAAGTAGAATATAGTGAGAGACCTTAAAAAGATTCAAGTAATTTATTTTTTCCTTAAAATTACGATTATTGAGATAGTTGCCCAAATTGAAATAGTTTCCCAAATTGGGTGTATTATATATTGACATTATGGAGATTACATTTCTTCCATCTGAACTTCACTTCAATGTGGTTTAATAGAAGATTATTTATCTTCTAATCATTTTTTTGGTACTAAACCTATATGACCATTAAGTATACATTGATTGAAAATGGTTTTTTAATCTTAATGTTTGTAGTCATTAATTCCTAAAATATATTTTTGTTTATACTTCTAATCTTACTCTTCTTGAATTTTCTATTAAAGGTTTTGTTATTATTCTATGAGATCTTTTGGGAACTATTATTTTCTTAGCTAGAATCAAGCCCTATTTCGCTTCACTTGTTATTCCATGTTATAATAGGGAATAAATTTCTTATAAACTCTTTCACGAAAAACCTTCGATTCATGCAATAGGGATTGTTCCATCTAATTCCACCAATATGTAAAGTTTTTTATATGGAAGTAAAACTTTCATGATTACATAAAGATAATGATCTATTGTATTATTGTAAAATTAGTGATGAACTACTTTTATTTTTATATTGCCCTCTAGTTACCTTAAAAATAACTACATATATTTCTTTTATACAATTATTTAAGTAGGCATATACTCTCACAACCCTTGTAATTTTGACATTTTTCCTTTTATATGCATAATGTTTATGTTGGATTATATATGATTTGTTGGCATACTTTGTATTATTGGTTGTATTATTCTAACATATATATATATAGATATTGTAGATTTTTTTGTTTTTTGACATGCTTGTTTCACATATCTTAGTTCAAGGGAATCAACTCCTTGATCAAACACACTATATATCAAATGTTTTATGTATCCAATTTTTTTGATTATTTTAATGTTTTTCGTTTAGCATTTATTTTTTATACTTTAATTATGTTTTATCATATAATGACATTAGCCGATTAAAGTGAAGGAAAATATGATGTCAAGAATTGCATACACTACACTATTAATTTATTTTTCATGCTCACGTTTTAGCATCTATAGCCATAACATAATTTTAGGGCCAATTTAACCCTCTTTCCTAACCTTCTCCTAGATCTAAGTGGCAATCTCATGTTTTCTTACTTAATTATGTTAAATTTCATATTTTTATGTATTTACATTGTCTTCTAACATTTTATTATTTATGTATTTTTTGAAACATTAAATACACAATTGTATAAACATCTTACATTAAATCATTCTTCTTAATTGAATAAAAAATTCTAACTAAGACATTTTATATTATTTTTAATTAAATTTATCTTAAATTAATTAAAGATTTTATCAAAACTCAAATACAATTATCCTCTTATCATTATATTTTTTATTTAAACTACTTTTTAATCAAAATTATTATATTTTCAAAATGCATGTTCTCTCACTACCATTTTAAAATGATAAATCTTCCTTTTTTATAAAATACTTGCAATAGTCAATTCTTGACATCTTTACAAGGAGAAAAATAAAGAATCTTCATTCTAATCATACAACTATATTTTTGAAATGCATGTTCCTCTTGCTACTATTTTATAAAATACTTACAATAGTCCATTCTTGATACCATTACAAGAAACAAAAGAAATAATTTTCATTCTAATCATACAATGTCTTATAATAGCTTTCTCTATTTTCATAATATGTTTTTCATTCTTAACATCTCAAAAATGTCCTTTTTTATAACTAATTTTTAGGATTGAAAAAATATCTATAAAATTCCTTTCTTTTCTCATTATTTGTCCTAACACATTTTTTCCAAAACTTTATCTCACCCCATTGCATTCTATTCTTCCCTATTTTAACACCAACCTCTATTTTTTATTCAAATTTGAAAGGCATTATATACTTTTATATGAGAAATTGTAATATATCCTTCATACGCTCCATTTAATCCTTAAAATTCTACAAATGTAGTATAATAGTATTTTTTCGACAATTATATTCTATATATTATTTACATTGGATCATTCTTCATTCTAGTCTTTCATGAAACAAAATTACTATTTATTTTTATTTTCCTACACTATGTAACACTTGGTTTCTCTTTGTTGCATTACATTTATTCTACATTATTATTCTTTGCCACTATGTTCAACATTATATGCTCTAGTTATATCTAACATTCTATTTCTTTATGTTATAATATTTCATTATATATACAACAATTATTCTTCATACAATTTATATTTCTATTGACTACAATAAAATTTTCTATTTGAAAAATTTCTTCTGATTTACTTTATTCTTAACTTATATTCATTCTTCAAGCAAATTGTAATTTCTTTACATGATATTATTTATCATGTATAATATAACTTTGCAATGTTTTTCTATATATTATTTGTTTTCTTCTCTAATGTTGTAAGTTATGTAACTTTTATTGGTCTTTTCTATTTGAAAAGAATACAAACCTTCTTTTTTTTCATTTCTTCCTCTTACAAATATTATTCACTCATTGATTAATATTTGCTTAATTTACTAGAATTTTTTACTATGCCTAGTTTTACTTAAACGTATGCAAAATAGACATGCATATAAACACCACACAAATTATTTAGAAAAATGCCACAAAAAATATGATATCATTTATATAAAACTATGGTTTGTTGCACTCTATTACAACAATTCATCCAATTAAGAGGTGATAAAATTTATTGATTCGCTAGAAACAAAATTAGATTTTTATTCTTAAAATTATTCTCTAGTTAGACTCATGGAGTGAGCAAATTGAAAATCAATTTGAACATTTCAATCACTTAGATAAAAATTTATCCAAATAATAATTAAGATAGTGTTATGCAACCAATAATATAGAAGCAATAAATCTAGCCTATTAATTTTTCTAAGGTTCCATTCAAGTATAATTTTGAATTCAAGTTTACAATAAAAATAAGTCTATAATAATATTCACAAATAATATCTCCATGTTGATAATTTAAGCAATGCCTTCAGCACAATCTATTAATGGATATAGAGAGAACTAAAAAATAGATATACTTGTAGGTTGGAAATATCCTCAAGATGAAAAAAAATTAAATTTTGATTATACATTTTGGGGGAATCTTCAGGCTATAGATGTTTTCTATTTTCTTTGTAATTCTAATAGTTTTAAATTGTAATTAGAGGTTTGAGTAAACATGGTTTAAAGATGAAAAAGAAAAGTAGGAAGACCTCATTGTTAGGTTAATGCTAGTATATAAGAAAGGATATAATGAATTAGTAATAGAAAGTAGTGTTTTTACAAAGGTTGAGGCTCCAATTGGGGTATGTGTTCTTATGAAAAAGAAGCATTGAAGTCCCATTTTTTTTAATAAGATTATGCATATATGCATTGCTATTGGGGAAAAATATTAGAAAATTTCAAGCAAATTCAATTAGAAGCTCTAAAGCCAAATGAATATTAAAAAATTTCAAGCAAATGCAATTGGAAGCTGTAAAGCCCAATTTTACAAAATGGGTTTGTTTAAAACGCTTTAGAAACTTTCAAGCAAATACAATTGGTAGCTATAAATCCAAATTTTAAATAATGGGTATTGTTTTTAAAAGGTTTTAGAAAATTTCAAGCAAATGCAATTCATAGCTGTGAGCCAAAATGGGAGCTTGAAACAGAGTATATTCATTATAAATGTTCAATAAATTTTTCTCTCATAATGTGCCTTCAAGTTTGAAATGAAGATTTTGTTTGAAATTTTTGTTTTCATTTTACAAAAAAAATTCGTCTCATGGAATCCATTGGGGTTTACAAATTTGCAATGAAATCCAATTTTCAATCACTTTGATTCAAAAGAAAAAGAATGCCAACCTTATTTTGGATGCCCTTGAGTCAATATTGAAGTTGATATGGTGGCCCCTTGCAACTTTTTTCCATTCCCTGAGGTTAATGCTTGGTTCGTCGCACATGAGCTCACAGTTCACTATCATTCCATTTATTCTATTCGAATGATAGTGATAGAAAGTTTAATTTTAAAAAAACCCTAATTCAAAGGGTTTAGTCGAACAGGAGTATGACCAAACCCCTTTAAATAATAATATATTTTTTTACTTCCTTGGGATTCGACCGAACCCCTTAAATATTTTGGTCGAACCATATGGTTCAACCGAACCCCCAAGTTCTGTATTGAAATTTTGAAAAAGGTCATTTTCCTTCCTCTTCTCAATTGTAAACCACTATTGTGGTTTCAGCCCTCTATTTATAGACACGAGAACCAACACATATTTATCTCATGCATGTAGGAGGTTCCCCATCCATTTGTGCCACCATGAATTAATTAAAAATAAGTTTTGGGAGAGGTGGTGGATGGTATTTGACCAACCTCCATGTAATAACCATGAGGTACCATAGTAATTTTTGAGGAAACTCTATTGTGAGTTTATCCTCAGTAAGATGCCAAATTATTTTGACATCTTAGACTTTCAGGGTAGATGTGGAGGCTCCACACATGATAGACCGTGTGCACAACATAATCTATAGTTTTCATTGAGACCCTTGGAAAAACCCATGGTGGAGCATGTTGTTGTTTCTTCCATTTTTAAGGATAGTGTCGAGGTGGACATGTTGGAGTCTATTAGCTCGCTCACTCATACCATTAAATAGTGTGTGAGGCCTCTAGTAGAGTATGATGTGTACAAGATGTGTAGGCCCCAAGTTCCACACCACCATTGTGGTGCTTGC
Organism: Sequoia sempervirens; assembly: GCA_007258455.2. NCBI lineage: Eukaryota > Viridiplantae > Streptophyta > Pinopsida > Cupressales > Cupressaceae > Sequoia > Sequoia sempervirens. The sequence goes on along the minus strand of VDFB02000017.1, from coordinate 39,417,561 downwards.
AGTGTTGTTTGCACATACAATTATCAGAGTGCTTGGGATGCAGATACACAACCTATATCAGCTACAAAGGAAATGGCTATGAAAGATGAATTGCTGAATATAACATTCAACATTGATACTTAGGTAAAATTCAACAAGTTCATTTAATTTTCTATATTAAATTATATTTTGAAATTTAAGAATATGATTAAATTTTAGGATTGATCATATTGTTCATGATACATGCACCATTCCTATATACCCTTATTGGTTCTTGACATTAATTCCATAGGTATGCAACTAGTATTAAAGAAATTATGATTACATTTGAACAATTGAATGTTATTTGAATGTTTATCTCATAGCATACTTTGGATGTCAAACAATTTCCTAGTGGACCTTAGAGCTCCACACCTCACTATTCATGTCCTCAAAGAAATTTCACTCAGGTAACCTTTATTCATTAATGGTGTTGCAAAACAATGTTAGCTAGTTTTTGTAATTTTGTGTATACAAATATAAAAAATTGATGAGAAACACAAACATTGGTTGGTTTTGTGAGATCCTAATTATATTTACCATTCAACAACCATCTCATTATTCCATTCCTATCATCACACATATTTTAACCATTTTATATTACATATTTGAGTCTTTAAAACCTTATATATTATACCTCCTTCCTCCATATTTCATCTTATACAGTGTATAAGAGGGAATTTTCACCCCTTACACAAATTACCCTTTTACACTTCCTCACCTTAGAAAACTAAATCTAAAGGTGAAATTCCACATTAGCCTACTATCTATGTTCCACTTGGCATCTAGTTTGTGTTTCGGTAGAAGAATAACAATCGGGGATGCCCACACAACGCATAGATGTCCGCGACATGCTTACATCCCTAATAGATTCCTACATCTGAAGTTAGTAGAGGTGTTACACTTCCCATTGGGAACAAATTGTAATATCCCTCTTTGACCAACCAACCCAAAAATGCCTTGTTCTTGCTCATTCCTCCTTCAAATTAACTCATTCTCACTTCATTTCACCCTCTTGCATCATCTAGCAATCTCTCTTTGCATCCTCTAAGCATTTAGTCCATCCTTTTGCAATCTCCAAGCATTCTAGCAACACTTTGGCACTCCATAGAGCAAGTGTGAAACACACCATTGTAGTAGGGTCTTGAGCCCTCTCTTTTCTCCTTCATTAGCTAGTGAGCTCTTGGTGGAGGTGGTAAGAATTTTCACTCATCTCCTCTATGATTTGGTTGAGTAGCACTTACTATTTTGTAGTGCTATATTGTTCTCTATTTTCTTTCCTTCCTTATCATACATTTCTCTATCTTGCTATCTTGGCTATCCGTGGAGGTGGAAACACCAAAATAGGGGGTCTGACTGATGCAAACCCCTATACAACCCCAACAAATTTTCCTTCTATCTTGTGTGTACGTGGACGCACATTTGGAGCTAGCTGGAAAACGAGTACCTTTGTGAGATCATTATTGTCATATTAACCCTCATATATTTACTTTATCATATTCATATGTATATTTCCTACTTCATAGCTCTGTTTTTTCCCTTTGGAAGTGACTAGCTAAGCCATTAGTGTGTTTTCTGGTGGTTCATATTGTATTTTTGGTCTTGTGATCATATGAATGCTATTGCACCTAAGAGATGCCAGTGCATTGCACTTTCATCCCAAAACTATGCTTCCATCCTTAGGTAGAGAGATACCTGAGGTATAGTGTTGAACCCCAAAATTGACTTGCCTAGCCCCATCTTGGGTTTCAAGTATATAGAGTGATTGAAGGACCTTATATTCCTCATCATTCTCATCCCTTATTTCAAAAAATCCCTTCAGAGAAAGGTAAGTTAGGGAAGCCTTCCACTCATGACTCTCTATGATCTAGGTCCTTGAACATGGTTGGTCCCCCTCTCTTACATTTTTGGTGAACCTGACATGAACCATTTTGGTTCCATTTTGCAATACTAAAAGATCCTTTCATTGTATTCTAGGAGCATTGTAGGTGTGATCTTTGTGGGGATATTCACCTCACATCCCAACCTACTACCCCTAGTAGGCATAGTTGGAAGGTTCCAAAAGTGTTGTGTAACAAAACCCTAATCAAGGGTCACTGTCCTATCTTGTCACCTTTTGAGGGATCTGTTAAAGTATCATCTAATGTGTGTGATGGCCTCTTTCCTGCATCAAACTATTCCCTTTGCACAACCTATGAGTAGTGGTACCAGTATAACCTTCACTTCACAGGATATGCCGATGGGTTTTAATAAGGAGCCATCTCATCTCTACATCCCTATGCGAATCAATGGAAACATCATGACGTGTTCTCATTGATCTGATGTCTCAAGTAAACATTATAAATAAGGAGATCATGCTAATCAAATTTTTTCATAAAGATGGGTACGATGCACCTGTAAGCACCATTCACATGCATGATAGACTTTGTGTACCTTCTTTGGGCAATATTATCTTGTCAGTTTTGGTAGGACCTAAATCCATGAAACTTTTGTTTGACATGGATCTAAAATCTTTAGAGTGAAGCTAGATATCCCTTGGTTAGTGGCTATTAGTTTCATACCCTCAGTCACGTATAAATTTCTAAAATTTATCCACGAGGGTTCTATACACATGATTCATGACATTGGTTATAAACCACCAGTTTCTTGTGGTAGCTACTCCTTGGATTACTCTTGGCATACACTTGATGGTCCTCTTCTACCTAGAAAGGACCTTTTGTATCGAAGTTATTAGAATTACAAGAGAGGGCACTTAATGCTGAGAGTGAGATACCCTCCATCGCCTTATGTTGCTTCACATAGGGCTTGCTTGACAGCTGATAGTGACGCCACCAAGGTGCATAGAAGGGAAGAAAAAAAGAAATCCCAAAATCCTCCTTCATGTTTTGTTGATTAGCCTAATGCTTCCTCTCACCTTGTTGTGGCGCCATTTGATTTCATTCTGTGTTTGTGAGAGAATCCTATGGTGCTCACTTGGTGAGAGCCTAAGCATCCTGTATTTGAGCTTCCTATTCTTCCCATGGATCCTAGACCCATTTGGTATAGCAGGAAGAAAGGATCCCAAGGAGAGTCTTCTATGTCTCAACCTCTATGGCCTCCTACCACCTCTACTCCAAAAGAAGTAAGTGGGAAGAGGCCCACTGCTGAGGTGCTTGAGCTGACTTCCCCTATTCTTTCCCAACCTACTCCTCCTGCTCCCATTGAAGATTTTGTTCCTCCATTAGAAATGGAAATAGTGGACACTCCTATGGCCAAGTAGGAGCCCTCTATTCCTTCCTAGCCTCTACCCTCTAGTTTGAAGAGTCACAGAAATTTCCTTGCAAATGAGCGCAAGCATTGGCGAAAGGATCTCGCAATTGAGCAAGCCTCCTTATAGAGGAAGGAAGAGGACATGACCGGCCCTACTTTAGGGCCTCCTACCACATCCTCCTTTCTCCTCCCCTATGTTTTCATTCAATCTAGCTTTGTATTGCTTCTAGCTTCTGCTATGAGTATGAATTCACTTGACCCTAAAAAGGTGCAATGTTCATCGCTCCTTTCATTGAGCTTCCTTTGTTGATGTCCCTTTTGAATGTCCTACCTTTCCCTAAGTCCATAGATATGCTAAACACTTCAGTGGTATCTACTATGGTTTTCTCCTCATCCTCTTCATTTTCACTTCTCACCTCATTTGTGGGGAGTTCACATCCCCCAATGAAGCAAAAGGTGGAGGGTAGGTCTTCCTGCAACAAAGGATGTAAGAGGAGCCCACCTTTTCTGTAAGGTGGTCCCATGTTGACGTGTTCTATCCTAGTGACAAAACCAGTCTCGACATCCCCTGAGTTCGTCATTGCTCCTGAATTGTTTACCAAGCCTAATGGTGAATCTTAGGCACAACCTTCTCTATTCATTGAGGTGAAACATGGAACTCCATTAAAATGCATGTTTAACTATGTAGATGAAGTCCTATCCTTTTCAGCGATTTTCGCAAAGTCACTAACCTTAGCTCCATAGGAGCCTTGTGGAGAGGACCATGTGGGGCCCTCTTCCTTATCCCTTGTTGCAGGAGGGTCAGAAGCTCCTCCTCTTAACATCCCACCACTACAAGCTCTTCCTCCTTCCCCCTGCAATGATCTAGAGTGGGAAGCAAATAGCCTCTTGGTTGATCAGTGTTAGGGGGAGGCCTCTTCTTTATCTTTAGAGTAGATGTGTGTGTGTGTGCATTATGATGTATTCCCCTGTGATCATGCTATGTGTGCCTGGATGAACCTTGTCACCCTTGCTGGTGCTTGGATATAAGAATGGTTTTTTTGTCATAAACCTTCTCCTATTTGTATCATCATTCTTCCATGTTTGTGATTTATTTTCGGTAAATTTGGGATGATGTAAAGTGTTGGGGGAATTTAGGCTTCCCTTCCATGTTGACCCAATTTTTTATTTTTACTTTTTCTTCTCATTCATTTTTCACATGGTCTTATATAGTAGGGGGTTGATGAAAATTTATTTTATATACTATTATTATACTTATATTTATGAGTAGTTTTGACCTCGATGTATTAGGCTACCAATGTGCCCTTTGTTTGTGATGGGTTTTTTAGTTTATCTTTTATCTTTCTCTATTATTTTCTTGAGTTGTCCCTTTCATGTGTGACAACATCAATTCTATCATTTCAATTTTTTTAAAAGTGTATTCATTGCCAACGAATCTTTTCTTGAGAATCCTCACAATCTCTTTCAAGGATCACATTCTCAACTTGGAACCCTAACAGAATGCATTTCCTTCATCATGGGTTCATAAATAAAGAAATTGAGACCCTTCCTCTAAGGTGGGAGTATCTTTGATCTTTCCCTCGTGGGGGACTTTTCTTCCTTTCAAGTTCCTTGATGAAGTGAACATCTTTCAAAAGGATTCATTGATGATGAATCAATTTGAGAAAGAAAAGATCTCTTTTGTACTTTTGAACAACACATCCCTTGAGTGGACCCCTTCTTCACATTGGGTTCCTAAGGGATCCCTTTGAAATTCTTCTAATTTTTTGATGGTCTGTGTGATTGTCCACTTACTTGCCTCCATGGCCATTTTTTGACATGTTCTATTTGCAAGTAAACATGTCACTTTACAGGTGTGCCTGTGAAGCCACTTTTCAACCCTATAGATTTTTCTTTCCTGGGTTTCCTCCATGTGAGAGATCTTGGGGGATACCTCCCTGTAGGTCTATGGGATTTTAGAGAACTTCCTTTTAGCTTCCTCCATGAGAGAGATCTTGGGGGTCACTCCCCTGTAGGTCTGTAGGCCTGTAGGGCACTTTTTGGGTTTCCTTCATGTGAGAGATCTTGGAGGATAACTTCCTTGCATGTCTATAGGTCTATAAGGGGCTTTCTCAACTTCCTTCATGTGATAAATCTTGGTGGATGCTTCCTTGTAGGTTTGTAGGTATGTAAGGCACTTTTTTGGGTTTCCTCATATGAGAGATGTTGGAGGATACATTCCTTGTAGGTCTATAGGCCTATGAGGCACTTACTTCTCAGGGCTCCCTTTATGTGAGAGATCTTGGGGGTTTCCTCCTTACAAGTCTATGGGCCTTTAAGATTCTTTCATTCTCCAGTTTCATAGTTTTGTGGGGCTATGAATTCCTTTACATGTCCTACATTCTCGAGTTCACCAGATCATGGTCTACTTCCTCGACAGTTCAATTATACATTTCTAACATTACTATATTTCCAATATATTTTATTGAATCACTCATCAGTATTCATGGTCACTAAAGTGGGGGAAAAATTTATAGGAGCGAATTTACACCCCTTACACAAATTCCCATTTTACACTTTGTCACCTTAGAAAACTAAATCCAAAGGTGAAATTCCACATCAGCATGCTACCTTCTTCCACTTGGCATTTGGTTTGTGTGTTGGTAAATTAATAACTATTAGGGACACCCATGTGATGCGTAGATGTTTGTGCATTGTGCTTACATCCTTGACAAATTCCTACATCTAAAGTAGGCAGAGGCATTACACTTCCCATTGGGAATGAATTGTAACATTCCTCTCCAACCAACCGACCCAAAAATGCCTTGTTCTTGCTCATTCCTCCTTCAAATTAACTCATTCTCACTTCATTTCACCCTCTTGCATCCTCTAAGCATTCAGTCCATCCTCTTGCACTCTCCAAGCATTCTAGCAACACTTTAGTACTCCATAGCAGTAGCAACAACACTCCATCAACTTTGTAGAGAAATTTTTGAACACACCATTGCAACAGGGGCTTGAGTCCTATCTTTTCTCCTCCATTAGCTAGTGAGCTCTTGGTGGAGGTGGTAAGCATTTTCACTCCTCTAATCTACAATTTGGTTGAGTAGCACTTACTATTTTTTAGTGTTATTGTGTTCTCTATTTTATTTCCTTCTTGATCATAATTTTCTCTATCATTTCTATCTTGGTTGTTCATGGAGGTGGAAACATCAAAATAGAGGTCCAACTGATGCATACCCCTATACACCCCCAAAAAATCTTCCCTATGTCTTATGTGTAAGTGGATGCACATTTGGAGCTAGCTAGTGAATGAGTACCTTTGTGAGATCATTCTTGTCAGCTTAACTCTCATATATTTACTTTATCATATTTGTACGCATCTTTCCTATATCATAGCTATGTTTTGGCCCTTTGGAAGTGCATAGCTAAGTCATCAACCTATTTTCTGGTAGTTCATACTATCTTTTTGGTCCTCTAATTGTACGAATGCTAGCACAACTGAGAGATGCTAGTATGTCACAATGTCATCCCAAAACCGCACTTCCGTCCTAGGGTAGAGAGCTACTTGAGGTATAGTGTTAAACCTAAAAGCCAACTCGCCTAGCCCCATCTTGGATTTTGGGTTTGTAAGGTGATTGAAGGTCCTGATAGTCCTCATTATTCTCATCCCTTATTTCGAAACATCCCTTTAGAGTGAAGTAAGTTAGGGAAACCTTTTTCTCTTGGCTCTTCGTGACCTGGGGCATTGAACGTGGTTGGTCCCCCTCTCTTACATACACATATCATTACAAGAAACCTTTCCTTCTACTCATTATTGACCAAATCTCTTATACATTATTACTACACACCTCAAGTTCCCACTTCATATCATATATTCAAACCTTAGACACTGCCTAATTCACTTTATGGTTTAATATTCCTCCTAATTACTTACCATTAGCCTCTAGTAGTTCACCTTAAATGTTTTATTATCCCATTCTAGCTCATCCAATTAATCTCTAGTAGTCCATTGTATGTTCCATCATCCCCTCTTGATCGTGTCCCATTATCTTCTACTAATTTACTTTTTGTTCCTTTATTCCTTCCTAATCTCATCCCATTAACATTTAATAGTTCACCCTATTTTCCATGATCCCCTCCTAGCCCATCCCATTAATATTTACTAGTCGGGTATGTGTAGGATCATGATGGGCCAAAAAGTGGCAATATGATGGGTATGTGGCTGACGACTTTCTTTTTACCCAAAATTGATGAAATAATTTTTTTTTAAGGAGATTCTCAGCTTTCCACTAATATAAATTATGCTTTACTTTGAATTTAATAATTAATTATTATTGATTTTCTACTTGAATTACGACTAAACTCTTGATTGATAGGCTAATTGAAGAAAATCTATAGCTTTCAAACAGTATCACATTTTTTTAATCCAAAACATGTGTCACATTCTATGCTTTGCATACTATAGTATTTAAAAAGAAAATGAATTTCATGAAGATTTTTCCAAGATAAGGTGGTCAGACATACGATTTTTTATATTTTTAAAAAGTTGTAATAAAAAATTCATAATTAATTATTTACTTGGAAAAAAATTACAAAAAAATATGCATCAAATGAGACATGAGTCCTCTACTTATATATAAAATATTATAAAAAAATATTATCATTGTATTGTTGTTAGGGTGGTCAGAGAGGCACCTACTTATTTTTTCCCTGAAATTTAAGTACTACTACATTGAAATTTCAAAATTTCACCAAATAGATTTTTATTTTTTTAAATAAACCTAGTAGTTTAGAAACTACATTCAATTTTCTACAAATTCAATTCTTACATATGTTTGAAATAATATAGATAACTTATTCAAATTTTTACGTCAAATTGCCTAACTTTGATTTTTCTAATTTTTTTGCCACTTCAGGGTCTATTTTTTCCATGATGATCCTACACATACCTAGTCCATCCTATGTTCCATTATCAATTTCTATTCCCATCTTATTATACCGTTATTATTTCACCATATGTTCCATCATCCCCTATGTTCCACCCTATGTTCCTTTATCCATTCTATGTTATACCATCTTTGTCCACATTTCATCCTATAACTCTTCTCTATTATTACTACACAAAGGTCAAGTTCCAACTTCATGTGCTATACTCAAACCCTAGACACCTCCTAATTCACCCTATGTTCCATTATTCCCTACTAATCCCATCCCATTAACCTCTAATATTTTACCCTATATTTTGTTATCCCATCCTAGCTCATCCCATTAATCTATACTAGTCCATCTTATGTTCCATTAACCCCTTCTATTCCCATCCCATTACCCTCTCTTATTTTATTCTAAGTTCCATTATCCCCTCTTGGTCTTGTCCCATTATCTTCCCCTAATTCACCCTATGTTCTTTTTATCAATTAGATAGACACCCTATCCTAATCTTACAAAAAACTTAGCTATTTGTTGAAACATGGAAACCCTCTTTGGATGTGGGTGATCTATGTGAAGAGGGAATCTCCAGAGTGAGTTGGTTCTCCAAATGAGATTTCCTACTCTAAATGACTTTCTGGCAAAGGGGATAGAAAGATATGATTGAAATGTAAAACTCTAATATAAGATGATTCACCATAACTCAAAGATGACTTTGATATTTTACCCACAAACAGTTCTCAGAAAACAACAATAACGTCACAATTGATTTGAATGAAGGTTTAGATTCAAACACAACATACAAACTACATTGTATGAAATTTTTGTACCAATAATCTGCAATAATATGATATAAAAAGGATTTTTAAATAGAATCACAATGGAAACATCACACTAAGATTACAAAAGAGACAAAAATTGGAGATATGAATGTTGCTTTTATTAAACTGAAGGTGTAGGCCAAAGTTTGAGTAGAAATATTAAGCTTACAAAAACTCACTACATGAACAGGAGAGGAAGAATCAACAATCTAAACTGAGAAAAAACTAAGTTTTTTCTCTAAAATATAACTCTCCAAAACTCAATTTCTGAGCTCAAAAGAAAAACTAAGAAAAAATTCCCCCAAAACTACATCATATTGCATGAGACAAGAAGAAACTTTCTCCTTCCAAAATGTCCATCCAATAAAGCCTTAAATTAGGCTCAATCTGCTTTAAAACTAGAAAAAACAAACATAGTTTGTTTTCATCTTTTGGATCTCACCTAAGAAAAATCAAAATCAAGATATTGGCCACCTTTCCTTACTTTCATTAAACTGCTAAAAATAGAAATAGATCAAAGCAATTTATAAAAACATTGCTTTTATCTCTACTTTTACAATATTTGCAGTTTTAAAATTACAAATATAGGCTTATCTTATGACTTTTTTTTGAACTCAAGATTTCTAGGAAATATTTGCAAAAAGTGATTATATCGATGCCTATTACAAATGATTTTTCTTCAAAAAAAATATAAAATATTAGATGAATATCTATTATAATTGATTTCTAATTGATTTCTATAAAATCAATAATAATAATAATAATACCTAAGCATACCAATGTTTGATTTTTCTTAAGGCATAGGCATGAAAAATAAATAAAATACCCTAAGGTATTTTAGACCTAGGAAAATGATACTACAATAAACCTTAAAAAGGTCAACCTAGGTTTATGAAATATGCTTAAGGAAAAAGCACATTACTAAAGGATAAGATTGAAGGCATTGAAAACTTAATTCAATGTGATAAAACACTTAGCTTGAATTAGGGAAACAAGGGGAAAACCCTAAAACAAAACAACCAACGCTAACTTATCGGGCTCATTCTCACTTTGCATTTTGAAGAATTTGTTCTTTGCAAGAGCTGCCATAAGAGAGTAAGGGTTTGAGCAAGAAAAATATGAAGTCCATGACCATCGACCTTTTTATAGGTCAAATCTCTACCAACAAGTGAAGGTAAGTTGACTCTAAGCCATTTCATGGCTTCTTTACTCCATTTCTGAGAAAAATTTTGGCCTTAAGGCCATGGAATGAGTGCAACCTTTGATGTATTTTTTGTGCCTTTATGTTTTTATGTTGATACACCTCCATTTGGCCACCATGAGAGCTTGACCTAGGTGCTTCTTACTAGATTCTTCAAAGCTTGTTTGCATGTTTCAATGGCATCCTCTCACAATGGAAAGGGTAGTGAATGCTTCCCTTTGTGGTGCATTTCCCTCTTAAATAGCTCAATTAGAGCTTAATTTAAAAGAGAAAAAGAATGTAGACAATGGAAAAATAAAATGTGATATTTTGTTTCTGAGGCTATGACCATTGTAAGCTTTCTAGTAAATTTTCACAAGGAAAAAGCTTGAACTCCATATATTTTTGCTTTGTATTTGATAATTTAATGACAAACCCTAAATGGGTTTTAGCTTCTATGAACACTTGTAGGCCAATAGACCCCTCTAGACTGTGGCTAACATTTGAAAAAAATTAGCTACTCAAGGGTTTGAACCCTTGTTGTTTTGCTTGTATTTTCATTTCTAGAAAGAACATTAGACACAATGTGTTTTTGTTCACCTAAGAACCTTGATTTGACATGGCATTAATTCACATGGCATAAATACATGAATTTACCTCACACTCCTGTTACTCTTGTAGCTTCATTAGAATATACATCTTTACTCCAACTTGAAGCCTCTTTAAAGATGCAAGTTGATTATCTATTCAAGTGTCACTCTGTATATTATTGCATTGCTTACTTGAAATTGTTCCTGTAACAAAAGGTTGCATCTTGTAGCTCCATAATTGATAGAAACTAAAGTCTTTGTGCTACTCTTCATGCATTTATATAATCAAATGAAACAACTCTACTAAATCACATTAACCTTCAATCTTGCACAAAAGACTGAAACATGTAAACTTCACCATGATGTTGTTGAAGGTGTTCAAACCTCTTTCAATTTCCATTTTTCATTGTGAATCTCTCATGTATGCCTGCTCACTATCTTTAAACAATGAAATAATTTCTACACCAGTTAATGGACAAGTCAAAACAACATAAATATTGTGAGTAAAGCATATGTGGGAGTAAGAATGTATTTCAAAATTGGAAGTGTTAAATTCCTTTGATGTATTTCATTTAGCTTTGAATTCAATTAAGCTCTTGTTTACTCATAATATTCATTTCACTGCTTTTAGATTTGACTGTTATGAGTAACTAGTGGTCTTAATGTTTTCATATTTGATAAATATTTCATTCCATCAATGAATGCCTCATGTGAGCATGATGAATGTATAACCTTTCTCATATCCCCATTTGGATGTTTAGGGGCAGCATGTCGAGCTCAACCCTTGTGGGGGCCCTTTTTACACCACATGCTTTATGATATTCAAAATAGATCAACAACATGGATTTTCCTATACCTAAATAGGAAACAAATAATGTTAGCATAAAAATAATGAAGCTTAAAGATTCCATGATGTTTCACTTGTAATAATTATTTTACTCTTTCATATTCATTCAATTTATTCAATATGTTGTAAGGAATGAATTATATCTTTGTTGGTAGAGCACATAGTGTAGTCCATATCTAGAGCTCTAACAATCCCCTTTCCATGATGTAGGTTCAACCAAAAATAGGAGCAAGGATGGGATAGCCACAAGAAGATTCAACTAAAGATCGACAAATAGGTAATGATGGATATGCTCTATGCTATCTTGTTCCTTTCTTTTATCTTCAATTGTATAATTCTTTTTTTGTAATATATTGTTTTGGCATTCCCACAGTTTGTGTTGGACATTTAATTCCTCCTTTCCACTTCCATTGAAAATAAATGTAACAATTGTAATTTTCTACAATCATTTGTATTTTCAAAACAAATGAAAGAAAAAATTATGGTTAATCATTTACACATTCTCCTTTGTATTTCATTTATTCTGCAAGGAACTAAATAATAACTCTGAAACTTATCCTACTTAAAAAAATTGCAATCCAAAACCAAACCTTGATAAAAGCTGATACAAATAGAAATAGAACTGAAACTTTCACTTTAAAATGAATCAAAAACTAATATTCTCTACCAATATAGCTATAGTGAAAATTGGTAACAAATCCTTTATTTCCTCCTAATCTAGCCATCCCATTAACCTCTAATAGTTCATGCTATATTTTGTTATACCATCCTAGCCCATCTCATTAATCTATTCTAGTCCATCTTATGTTCCATTAACCTCTTCTATTCCCATCCCATTACCCTCTCTTATTTCACCGTATTTTCCATTATCACCTCTTGGTATTGTCCCATTATCTTCTTGTAATTCACCTTTATTCCCTCCTAATCCTTTGGACCATTAACCTCTAATAGTTTACCCTATGTTCCACGATCCCCTCTTGGACCATCCCACTAATCTCTACTAGTCCATTCTATGTTCCATTATCTAATCTCATTTGACTCCTATCCAGTGTACCCTCTATTATTTCACCATATGTTCCCATGTCACAAAAAAATGTACACTTGAAGAAAGAGACAATTTCATGCTTAATTTGGACCTATTTTGGCATCCTTGGATTAATCATTCCTTAAAATTACCACTTATAGGCCCCTAAGACTCATTATTTTTGACCTTGAGGCTTATTCCACCCATAAATCATACAAATCCCAACAAACAACATTCAAATTATTCAAATTCTAGATAACCCACCTCAAAAACCCTTGGTGGGACTAAGTCGCGTATGGTGGCGAATTAGTCCCTTTTAGGGTTTTTTTTAGTTTTGAGCATGATAATCACTGACTTAATTCAATTTTTTTATGGATGTCAACCTATGAGGTCAAAATAATAAATAATTAGGTATTGATGCCTATAAATATAAGTTTTTAGAGCATTTCTTCACAAGATTTAGTCATTTTTCAACAAACAAATTCAAGGTCAAGTGTTGAATATCTTTCACTAGAAGATTTATTAGTCTATCTACAGCAAATTTGAAGCTTTAGGGCAACAAGCTAGGGCTTTTGCAGGTCTTCAAGCTCACTTTTTGTCCAAGATATTGCATTGTCAAGGGTGTATCATGGATCTGTCTATGGAGAATCATGAAGAATTCTAGGTTAGGGAGATACAACTATCCATCAAGCCAAGCCTAATGACATTTTTTCTAAGTGATTCCATCTTCCATTTTCTCTCTATTTTTAGCATAAGGAAGGTTTCCATGTTATTAAGATTCATTTCTAAGGTGATTTAGGGTCTCTTGGAATGAGTCTTACATCATTCTAGTTTCATTTATGCATCTTATTCTTGCATGTTAGAATAGGGTTGCATCTTGCTTCATATTTCCTAGTCTTAGATGCAGTTAGGGCTAGGGTTTTACAAAATATTTCATTATCTCTTCAAGGTTTAAATACCAACTAGGGGTATGACCAAGGAAAACACCACATTATAAACCAAATTATATTCTATTTTGTAGGTGTTTTCATAGATTTAGATCCAGATTTCAGTTGGAGAACAAAGTGTAGATTGAGGGCTTCCATTTCCACTTTTGGATTTTTACAAAATCCAAAGTGGACTATCACCATTAGTGGTGAATTAGTACCACTACACATGTTTGAAAAAAATTCTATAGATATGGATACCCATTTGGCTGAAGCACGCTATAGAGGAGTTTCCTAGATCTGGGACTAGGTTGCCCAGCTTGGCGTAAGTGTCCCAGTTGGCCAAAAATTAGATTTTCCAAAATTTCAAAGATATCTACAGTCTTCATTCCAGCCTTGGTCATTTTTTAGGTGCACTCTTTCTGTTTAGCCTTTCTATCTTGCTCTATAGTGCATTTAATCTATGTTTCTGCATATCACACTGTGCTTTCAAACAATTTACATTTCATTAAATTTTCATTAATATTCAATTAATTTTATCAATTCTTTGCATTTAGGGAATTTCATCTAAACATATTTCAATAATAATATCCTTATTATTGAGTGAACCCTGCGTTTTTGTGGGATACCTTTCTCATTTTACGTGAAAAACCCTAGAAGTCTAAGAAAGTGTCTATCTGCAAAAAATTGTAGTTGATTTTGGTGAACCTACATTTTGAGCATCCTATTTCTATTTTAGAGTGCATTTACATCCTAGAAATAGCTTCCATTAACATTTCGTTGCATGTTTCATTGTTTAATTTGCATCTTAGGGTTTTAAAACTTGCATTAGTGAAAAGCTCATTTAAGCTTGCATTATTGCACTTCATTATTGCACTTTAGATTTGCATTATACAATATAGAACACATAAGAATCCATCAAAAAAATTAGAAAAACTTAAAAAATACTCCTCCTAGGACTAATTTTCCACCATGGGCAACTTAGTCCCTATACACATTTTGCATCTCTATTTCCAGCATTCAATTTCCATTTTTTTAAGTTGTTTGTTATAGTTACTTTTTTTGTTTCATTTTAGTTATTTTTTGTTACATTGTAATCATTAGAACTAGCATCATTTAATTTTCATGGAAATTATGGATAAAATTAGGTTTTTACAATTTTCATTATCAACATTAGTTCCTAGTTCATTTAGATCAAATTCATTAGAAAATGCAAACAAAAACCTCAAAACATCTAATAAAATAATAAAAACAATCCTTCATTTTAGAAAAACTATATCATCCAAACCTTTTAGTAGTGATGACTTATATAGGTTACACAAAGCTCTATAGGGATTCCTCTCACTAAGTTCATCCACTAAGGTTTATGAAGAAAAACTCAAACCAACTAATCAAAAATTACTTCCAAACCTTTTAGTAGTGATGACTTTGACATGTTAGATGAAGCCCTTCAAGACTTCATCTCACAAAATCCATCCACTACGGTTTGTTGTGAGAAACCTAAAACAAAATATGTCAATGTAATTCAACCTCAACTCATTCTTTACCCACCTTCAAATAAACCTCAACATCCACCTAAACCTGAGTTTACGCCTTACCCACCTAAGCATGATGTTGTTGCTCACACACATTACACTAGAAATAATCCATAGCTAGAACAATCCACCCCAACATCCTTACCTTTAACTAATCCCATATTTCCTAGTGCTCCTTTATTAAATTCATACCTTAGAAATTATGATCTCGTTGAACAACTTAAGAATACTCCTAAAAAAATATCCTTTTGGGGCCTTCTTCAGAATTCAACAAACCATCACTCTATGCTACAAACAACATTGTAACAAATAGTGGTTCCCTCTTGTACAAATGCAAATTATGTGGTAGCTCTCATACAAGGAATGAATATAGTTAATGTAGAGCATTACCTTCCATCAACATGAGCTCCCTCCATTAGAATTAAGGAAGCAAAATGAAGCCTTTATGATAACAGCCCAATTCAATTGACTAGGCATCAAACATACCCTTGTTGACAATGGATCTTCCCTTAATGTGTGCATTGTGAAAGTTTTAGATAGATTACGTAGGGATAGATCATAAATCAAATATGATTCTTTATCTATTAGAGGATTTGAAAATATCAGAAAGCAACTGCTCGGTGTAATTACTTTACCTATTATAGTCAGAATGGCTACTTTACAAAATTTTATTCATGTCATGCCCTATGATCTTTCCTACAATCTTCTTTTTTGGGAAGACAATGGATTCATGACATGGATGCAGTGCCTTCGAACCTTCATCAAATAATGAAATATCTCTATAACAACAAAGTTTATCAAGTTGAAATAGACCCTAGGCCTAACAATTGCTTACAACTTAAAAAAGGAACAAGTCCTCTAAACACATTGATTCCAACATCTCATATAGAACCTCTTGATACCACCAAACAAGAAGAAGAACCCATGTCTAAATTACTAGGTGATTATTGGGGATCATTATAATTCACACCTTTGTTTATGGGTGAATACATAATCACACGAAAAGAGGATGAAAAACAACCAACGGTTATGTTAGCTTAGAATTTGGAAGAATCTTCCCAAGCATCTACCTCATCTACTTTGGAAGAAAATACAACTTACACAACAAATTTCAATGAGAAATATTATCAACATATGCCTAACCCAAATGAAATGGAAAGAATTTATGGGAAAGGCTATGAACTCGTGAAACAATTGGGATACAATGGTAAAGGATGTGGAAATCATGAACAAGGCATTCAAGTTCCTATAGAACCTAATACACAAGAGACAATGACTGGTTTGCGATATTCTTTTTCTAAAATAATCAAAGCAAATCAATGACCATCACTAAACATAAATACCACCACATGTAAAGAAAGAATTAATCTCACACTAAAGCATCCTGAATTACTTGATATGGATTTACCTACGCCATGAGAGTACATTGAAAATGATGAAGTTTTGAACTAAATGTTAGGCACTTTTGATAAGACATCTTCTTTATAGAGAAAAGTTACCTATGCTATGATCAGTACCAAGCAAAAAGATATTGATAACAATGAGAAAGGAACAAGGATGGAACCATATGATCCCGAATTTCCTAAGTCAAAGGCACTTGCCTTGTGAGATACAATTGATATACCAATGGATGTATATGATAAATAAAAATTCATTAAGATAGAGAAGTGCCTTGATGATGAAGAACAAGAGGATACTACAACCTTGCTTAACTTTCTTGAAATTTTTGCTTGGAAATATTCAGACATGCTAGGAAAAGATCTAAAGATAGTGACACATAACATTGTTCTTGCTGAAAATTCTATGCTTGTTTGAAAAAAGATACGAAAAATGAATCCTAAAATAGCCTTACTTGTTAAAGGAGAACTTGAAAAACTCCTTGAAATGGGTTTCATTCAACCTATTTATTATTCTCCTTGGATCTCAAACATTGTTACAATTTCCAACTTGACAACTGTATTAGGATGTGTTTGGATTTTTGTGACTTAAATAAAGCCTCTTTAAAGGATGATTTTCCCCTTCCTAATATCGACATGATAGTGGATTCAACTGCAGGACATGCCTTGTTGTCATTCATGGATGGATTTTCTATATATTATCTTATTTTCATCAACCCACAAGATCAATATAAGATAGCATTCACAACCATTTGGGTAACATTTTGTTGGGTTATGATGGATTTTGGATTAAATAATGTAGGCACAACCTATCAACAAGCCATGACATTGATATTACATAATTACATACATAAAATCTTGTAATATTAAGTTGATGACATCCTCACCAAATCATTAACAAGACAAGAAAATATCAATGTCGTTTGAAAAATCTTTGAACAAATGTGTAAATACAACATGCAACTAAATCCAAAAAAGTGTTTCTTTGGAGTAGATAGTGGAAATTTTTTAGGGTTTATCATATCTCATAGAGGCATTAAGGTCAACACAAATAAAATTGATGCTATAATCAACATGCCACTTCCTCGAAACATTTCCCAATTGTAAACGTTACAAGGAAGAAATCAAGCCATCTGTCATTTTGTTGCCTCCATAGCCAATCAAACTTTACCTTTGACACGTCTCCTTAAAAAAGATGTGCATTTAAATTGGAATGATGATTGTAAATAGGACTTTGACAGTTTGAAGAAATATCTTGCAACTCCATCTATTTTACAATCCACTATTCCAAACAAACCGTTCATCCTTTATATAACTGCATTCACCCATGCTCTTGTAGCATTGTTGGCTTAGCAAGATGACAATGGTAAAGAACATCCTATTTATTACATTAGTCGAACTCTAATAGATTATGAAAAACACTACACACCAATTGAAAAAAAAATTATCTCTTGTATTCGCTAATAGTAAGTTAGGACATTATTTACAAAATGAAGAAATACTAGCCATGACAAAATTTGATCCTCTCAAACATCTCTTTAATAAAACAAACTATTTAGGATGTCTAGCTAAATGGGTAATGTTGTTTACTAAGTTTGACCTGAAGTTTGTTTTATAAAAAGAATTCAAGGGTTAAGCCTTGACCAACAACTTAGCCAATGCTCCTTCTCCTTTAGCACTACCTAGCATTGACTCTTTTCCTAATGATAGTGTGTTGACAAGAGAGAGCTTCCTACATGGGAATTATAATCTAATGGATCCAAGTGAAGAATAGTCTCTGGTGCTAGAGTTATATTAATTCCACCCATAGGAAAGCCTATTCCCTTGTTGTATTGATAAAATTTCCTATGTATGAATAACATAGTTGAATATGAGGTGTTAGTTGTTGGATTACACGTTGCTTTAATTATGGGCATTAAAGATAATAAGATCTTTGGCAATTGACAATTAGTGATCAAGAAAATAAAAGGGACAAATTATTGAAATATAAGGATCTCACAATGATGTTGTTGGCATAATTTGAATCATTCACCATTGATAACATCCCATTGAAAGATAATCAGCATGTGGATGCAATGGCGAGTGCAACTTCTCTTATATCACTCTAAAATCCTTCAAAGGATGTCACGTTCACTATTCATCCAATCATGAAACCATTAATCAATGATAAATATGTCGACACATTAACAACAATCAAGGATAACTCTAGTGAATGGTATGATGCCATATATAATTATTTGAAAGATGGTACCATTCCTAAGCCTATAGAAAACAACACTCGAACTCATTTAAACCAGTTAGCAACCAAGTACATAATCATTGCTGACATGTTATATAGAATATCCTTTGATGGAATTTTACTTAGATGTCTTAGGGATTCTGAAATCAATATGGCACTCAAACAGGCTCATGCGGGAACCTGTGCAGGTCATTTTGGAGGAAAGACCTTAGAGCAAAAACTCCTTCGTATGGGATACTATTGGAAAAATATGGAAAAATATTGGTATGCGTATGTTAAGTGGTATCACAAATGTCAAGAAACCCACAATTTGATTCATGTTCCTACTTTTAAACTCCATGCCCAAATCCCTATTTGGCTGTTCTCCATGTGGGGACTAGAGCTAATTGGAAAAATTTCACCACCATCTTCTATTGGACATATGTTTATAATTATCACAACTGATTATTTTACAAAATGGGTAGAAGTTATTCCTCTTCGATCCACCACTGCTGATGTGATATGTCATCTCATATCAAAACACATTATTACTCACTTTGGACTTCCTTTCATATTTATTTCAGACAATGGAACACCATTTAAAAACAATGATGTAAATAAGTTCCTAGACACATTTCATATCCAACATCGCTTTTCAACACCATACTACCCACAATCTAATGGTCAAGTTCAAAGCACTAATAAGATTCTTGAACAAATCCTCAAGAAAATTGTTAACCAACATCAGAAACATTGGAACATGCAATTACAATATGTGTTATGGGCCTATCGAACAAGTGTCTGATCATCTATGGGAACTACACCTTACAACCTTGTTTATGGTGAGTTAGTAATCTCTACATTAAGGATTTCTCTTGAAGGTCTTGTCAATAATGACACCTATAAGGAACATAAATTACACTAGCTTGAAATGCTTGTTGAACAATGCATTAACACTCTTGAGCATCTCCAAGCGTACACTAAGCAATTATAATGTGAAAAAAATATTTATGTCATCCCTCACACATTTAATGAGGGAAAATTAGTCTTATATGAAAAAAAATGAAACACTACTGTAGAATATGTTGAAAAAAGAAAATTCAGCCCTAATTGGTTAGGACCCTATATAATCAATACAAATTATGGATCTAGCACTTAAACATTAACAAAGATAAATGGTACACCCCTCAAAGACCCTATCAATGTTGCACATCTGCATAGGTATTATGTCTAGTATCTCTAAATGGTATGAATAGTAAAGCAATGTTGTTAGAGCTATCAAATTATATCCTATATGCCTTAACATTGCTTCATTCTTGACAATCAGTTATGTGTATGTCTTGAGCACTAAGGTAATTATTTAATTTATTTTTACAATTACCTTAGGTTTCATACTATTTAGCCTCATTTTGTGTTATGATAACTTCAATCATAAGTGCATTTAATTTAGCATAACATAATAATAACCATGCTGTATCTCAAAGAAATTGTAGCAAGTTTTAATTAGATCACATAAGCTTTGTTAAATCATGAAGACATTAATTAAATAATATTACAACTTAGGTTATTTAATTAATCACATTGCTATTTAACCTTCAACACATTAAAACAACTGATAAAACATCAAATAATCATATATATCCAAAATTTTATGTACATGTCATCAAAATATACAATATCACTGAGGTTTGTGGCTACCAAATTCCTTAAGATCTGGTAATTGCACTAGTCCAATAGTAGGATGATTGGAGACTGTAGTGTGCAATCATGATCGTGATTCGTCAAATCTGAGAGAAAACTCTAAGCATTATATCCATCCAAGGGCCTCCCATTTCTCCCCTACTATCTAATCCCTCTCTTCATGTAGTTGTGTTGCCTCTACCTCTAGTCTCTCAATCTGTGTTCGGGTTTGGGATGACTGTGCCTCTACTACAGTCTCAGCTCAGTAGACTCATCTCCTCAAAATCTCATATACTACCCATAATCTCATGAATGGCCTAAGTGACTCTAGATCATACTTCATAATAGGTGGGGGCACATAGTCTGAGTCCATCTCCTCCTTGTCAATAGATGGTAGAACTATCTCTGTAGCCATGTGATGATAGAAATCTCAATAGTCTCGTGGGGCTCTTGCAAGGTAGAAACAATACACAATCAGTACACTTCATTATATATATTTATAAAGAGCATAAGAACTAAAGTACA
This sequence comes from Sequoia sempervirens, assembly GCA_007258455.2. Taxonomy (NCBI): domain Eukaryota; kingdom Viridiplantae; phylum Streptophyta; class Pinopsida; order Cupressales; family Cupressaceae; genus Sequoia; species Sequoia sempervirens. The sequence continues at coordinate 39,396,643 of VDFB02000017.1, read as the reverse complement.
TGCATAAAATTAAATATCATCACCTATATCTCTAATAGGTTGAGAAACATCAACATCGTCCTGTACAAGGGGCATAAAAGATGTGTTGGCTCCTCTATGACTAAAGATATTGATTCCTGTTGTGGCTACTGCTCATCATCTAGTCATACGAATGGGCGAGGGATCTCACCACTCATGTTGATCCTCAACTATTGCCTCATCACTCTCACTCAGGGTTGGCTTCTCGTCCTTGTCCTCCTCCTCGTTGTCCTCATCTCCTCTATCTTGGCCATCATAGTCAGGATCTGCATCCTCATCATACTCCTCATCAATGACATTTGTAAATATGTTTGCAACACTATATCGTGTCTCATTGGACCTTTCCTCTTTATGATCTCCCTCATATGGTAGCGGTCTTGCATCACCTATAGGCTCATCCATCGGATATATAGGATTTGATCATGATATTTTCAACCATTCATCATACTCACCTATTGCACTGACATCGTCCACGTCAGAGACTAGACGTTGATCATGATTTGAGTACTCAAAGTCACTCTCAACAACACTGTCTAAAGTGATCCATAGTGTATCACCTAGTCTCTAGGCACTCTACACTAACCTCTTGAAAAAGGGTTGTGTCCTTGGTGGTCTCTAAATCTACCCGAACTATCGCATGAATCAATCATAGTATAAGAGACGTACTACATGATCATGAATGTTAACCAAAAATCTATCTAATTGTAATATTCTCAACTTCCTCATCTGATCTAGCCATTGCATCATTAGTTGATAAGGTCTTCACAAGATATTTTCCTCCTCTAGTCAGTCAAATCTCACTCTAAAATAATGTAAATCCCAATACTACCACAACCATCGTAGAGGATAGCTAAAGGCCTGAGGATACCCCACTATTGTCGGACACAAGAAGTGAGTAGGCCTAGTGCATGTGATATGGTCAATGCACCAAACCTGTAGAAGCACTTGTTGCACCATGTTGTCTACCTCCCAAAAAACAAACCAATCAAGATCATAATATAAATATGCAAGGATATATTTCCCCTAGGCATATACTGTCCTATGCTCTGCCATCCCACATACCTAGTGTACTAGTCCTCCCTCTAGGTGCGCTTCCCACCCATCTAGAATGAGTACTAGTGCCACTATGTGCATCATGATCCATCTCACAACTGGGGCTCATGAATACAACATCACAAGATCATTCTATCCTCTCACCTACTCATCTTGCACTGGACCATCTAGACAATATTGCATATCAAACTTTTTCTCATAAAATGAATGGTCTCTCTGGAAGTGTACCTACTCTCCCCAAATAGGAACTTGGAGAATGTGGAGCATGTCCTCTAGATTAATCATCATCTCACTAGTTGGAAGGTGGAATGTACAAGTATTTGTGTCCCAATGCTGGCATAGAGCCATCAACTTAGCATCATGGTACCTCATATGGGGCATGAGGTACGCCCAATAAATACCCACATCTTGTAGGCACTTTGTGTCCTCTATTATAATTTTTGGGGCTAAATGTCTTAGAAAACTCAGCTACCTACCCCCTAAATGTTGATGTGAACAGGTGGGTACCTATCAAAAACACAAAAATATTCTCTATAAACCATCAAATATCTTTAATTTTTACTTTATTCATCATGTAAGTGTACTAAAGTTTTTCTAGTGTACTTTCCTTGAGGCTTTAGACACTTTCAAACCCTTTTGGGATACTTTGCAAAGAAACAAGACACTTTGTAAACAACTGGAACACTTCGTGAAAAAAGGGGACACTTTGTGAACTTTTTTTCCAAGATTCTAAATTAACCTAGAAATGCATAAAAATCATCAAATAACTACATAAACACAAAGTGAATGTAGCATAATTGACTCACCTCATGATGACACTTGTCATGAGTCACCTGGTCTTGTAGCATGTCTAGTCTCATAGGCTCGTAACCTCGTCTGCTTGGCATCTTTCACTATTCTCTCGTCACTCTCAAGATACAAAAATGTAAAATGACAAAGTTACAAATTACTTCACTTTTAACTGTTTGAGCTCTTTTTCACTCTCATGTATGAAATTAGGGTTTTTACTACCTTAGAGTTAATAAATTTCTTTTTATTCAAAATAACATAACGGGTGCTATTGAACTCCCATTTTTATGTCATTTTTTGTGTTGGAATCATGATTTTGCACCTGACATCATCAATTGTCTATCACTCTATGGCATGGTACTTGGATATGTCATATGACATGACTTTCCTTATTCGATGTGGCTAGTTTGCTACCTTGATTCCACCTTTGTAAAGCAAGTGGAATCAAGGAGGGGCATACATCTACCCTAAAATTTGATTTCTAGAAGTTGCATAAGAGGATTTTTGAACAACTAATGAATTCTTGTTGCAGGATGTAGTTCCTAATGTTTTGGTTTTGTAGATAACTACACCGGGGGCTTCATTTTTCCGTCTTTTGAAAGAGTAAAATTTATGAAGTAAAGTGTACTATTTAGAGTCATTTATCTTGCACATGCATGTATAGTCATATGTGTGCTAAAGTGGGGGATAAATGTTTGTAAGAAAATCTATACTCTTGAAGAAAGAGGCAATTTCACACTTAATTTGGACCTATTTTGGCACCCTTGCATTAATAATTCCTTAAAAATACCATTTATAGGACCCTGAGACTCATTATTTTGGACATTGAGGCTTATTCCACCCATAAATCATGCAAATCCTGACAAACAACATTCAAATTATTCAAATTCTAGAAAACCCACCTCAAAAACCCCTAGTGGGACTAATTCACCCAAGGTGGTGACTTAGTTGCTTTTGGGGGATTTTTCAATTTTGAGTAGGAAAATAACTGAATTAATTCAAATTTCCAATGGATGTCAGCCTATGAGGTCAAAAAAATGAATAATTAGGTATTGATTCCTATAAATATAAGTTTTTAGGGAATTTTTTCACAACATTTAGTCATTTTTCAAAAAAAAATTCAAGGGTCAAGTGTTGAATATCTTTCACAAGAAGATTTGATAGTCTATCTACAACAAAGTTAAAGCTTTATGGTAGCAAGCTAGGGTTTTTTTAGGTCTTCAAGCATAATTTTTGTCCAATATATTGCATTGTCAAGGGTTGATCATGGATTCATATGGACAATCATGAAGAATTCTAGGTTGGGGAGATACAACTAGCTATCAAGCCAAGCCTAATGACTTGTTTTCTAAGTGATTCCATCTTCCATTTTCTCTCTATTTTCAACCTAAGGAAGGTTTTCATGTTATTAAGATTCATTTATAAAGTGATTTATGGTCTCTTGGAATGATTCTTGCATCATTCTAGTTTCATTTATGCATCTTATTCTTGCATGTTAGAATAGGGTTGCATCTTGCTTCATATTTCCTTGTCTTAGATGCACTTAGGGCTACAATTTTATAGCACGTATCACTATCTCATTAAGGTTTAAATACCAACTAGGGGTTTGAACAAGGAAAAACCATCATTAGAAACCAAATTATATTCTATTTTTTAGGTGCTTTTGTAGATTTGGATCCAAATTTCAGTTGGAGAACAAAGTGCAGTTTGAGGGCTTTCGTTTCCACTTTTGGATTTTTAGAAAAGCCAAAGTGGACTAAGTTACCATAAGTGGTGACTTAGTCCCACTTCACATGTTTGAATTTTTTTTTTTGTAGATCTTGATACCCATTTGGCTGAAATAGGCTCTAGAGCAATTTGCCAGATCTGGGACTAGGTCACCCAGCTTGGCGTAACTGTCCTAGTTGACTAGAAAATAAGATTTTCCAGAATTTCATATATATCTATAGTCTTCATTATAGCCTCTATCAGTTTCTAGGTGCACTCTTTCTGTTTATCCTTTCTATCTTGTTCTATATTGCATTTAATCTATCTTTCTGCATATCACAATGTGTTTTCAAACAATTTACATTTCATTAATTTTGCATTAATATTCAATTACTTTTATCAATTCTTTTCATTTAGGGAATTTAATTTAGATATATTTCAATAATATCAGCCTTATTATTGAGTGAACCCAATTTTTTTGTGGGATACCTTTCCCCTTTTAAGTGAAAAACCCTAGAAGTGTAAGAGAGTAACTATCTAATTATTTTTTTTGATTTAGTTCCATTATCCTCTCTTGGTCTTGTCTCTTTATCCCAGCTATGCTATACCACCTCTATCCAAATTTTATCCTATACACATGTATTGTTACAATAATTATTTCCTTCCACTCATTATTGACCAACTCTCTTCTCCATTACTACTAAACACCTAACCACCAACTTCAGGTGCTATAGTAATACCATAAACACATCCTAATTCATCCTATGTTCCATTATCCCTTCGAAAGTTGCTATTAGAATAGTCATCCTCACTTCATTCATGTGAACTTCATTATGGCATTATCACTATGTTGACATCATACCCTCATTAACATTACTTCATTGACATATGCAATTTGAATCTCAATCAGCATTAAACTTTGGCATTTACAAGAGTTTGGACTATCCCAGTGGAATTAGCACTTTCACCATCATGTGATCTATAAGCACCATTCTATAGTCTTAATTGAGGCCAACCATTTTCTCTTTCATGCAAGGTATAGGGATTGTACTATTGCATAGATTGCCATCACTTCCCATAATTTTCTTAACATTCTGTTTCAATTTCTTTCATGGTGGATTAAAGGTTGTCCTCTTAATTTTGGGGTATTGTAACTATTTAATGTGCCTTTAATGGTGAACTATAAATTTCCATTGTATGGTGACTCATGAAGATTGTTTTCTTCTTGCTTGCATCCCTTATATCTCCTATCAATACTTGAAATTTCTCAGTATTTCTTCAAAAATTACTCCTTTTGACACATGAACTCTATCCCTTCATGGTGGATTAAAGGTTGTGTTGACATTTTTTTTATGCACTTCTCAACAAAGGTAATGCATAGGTGCATCATCTCTCTTGAAAGATCATCTTCCACAATCAAATTGAAGAACACTATCCCAAGGTCTCTAATGTTAGGTCTTGACAGTGCTTGGAATATCTCAATTGTTTCATGTGATTTGCTGAAATTGCAAGGAAGACTTACGGATGAGTTACAAAGCATGGGAAGTTGGGTCTTGAAATGGAGTTCCTAAGATGGGGAAGTTGTGCATTTACTATAGGTTCAAATAGTAGTCTTGAACTCCATTTTATCATTGGATTTAGCTTTACAATGTGCAATGAACCTTTCCTAATGTACTCACTAAAGAAATGGAAAAGGGATAGGGGAGAGAGGAAGTTCCTAGACCTGAAACTATGAATGAACAGTGATCATGGTGGATGCTACAATAGAAAAACTCCTTAAATTGGGTTTTGCTTAGCCAAGAGGAACCTACAGTTACACAAAACTAGTGCAATCTTCTAAGGACTACAAATTTTTAGATTGTACATGCACATCATGAAATTGTGATTGAACTAAGCTGCAACATTGATATCAAGAAGCCAAGGCTAACTTTACACAACAGTTTGTCATCAACAAGTGCTAAAAGCATGGGCTGAAAGTTCATCAAATACCATAACAGCAATTTCCATTGTCACTTCCATTCAAGAATCTACAACTAAAACTACTATGGAAGGTATAACCATGCATGAAAGATGAGAAAACTTAAAGAGAACATCCATAAAATCATGCAATGGTATCTTTTATTGCTGCAAATGTTTTTTACAACAAATCTCCAACCTCTTACAAATGAGGGGCAAGCCCCTATTTATAGTTTTCCAAAGCCTGAATGAATGGATAGGATTGAATTACATTGTGTGGCTCAGATTTGATTACATTAGGGTTTCACTTGCCCCCCATTATCCAGCAATTTTAAAATACATCTTTGTCTTTTCCCTGTTTTGTCACCTAGTGCCCAGGTGTTGTAGCAGTTTTGTCATTTAGTTGATTGCCCTTTTACTTTAGCTAAAACTACTTAAAAGTTTCCTTTGCTTGATGGAATTGCATCATTCTTCATTGGATCAGATGAGCCCATTGATGATTGGCATCAATTGATTGGTTGCCCCTGATTCAGGTAGACAACTCCCTCATGCTTTCTTTAAGGCCACCCCCTTGCATTTTTGTCATTGACTTCCTTGGCATAGGCCTTCTTCTAATGTTGACCTTGTTGGTGGGTGCTAGGGGGAGAGGAGAACATGAAATGAATGGTGATAGGAGCGATGCACTTTTCCTTGTTCAACTTTCTAAATGGGTCTCTTAATGGACCCACAGTAGGCTCCTTGAATCCTATGTACATGAAGTGTCGTAATTGCTTTCATACACAAATCAAGACAAACACTAGTCAAATCCTATAAACTCCTTGTTAGATCCATCCATGCATCATCAAAAGATCATAATATTCATATTTGGAGCTCATTTCTCCACCATAAACATTAATGCAGGCCCAAGGGGGCAGGCAGTGAACGAGGGACAACAAATTGGAAGGGAAGTTCTTGGACCTCACAAAACTTAGCAAAACAAAGATTGTTTAATTATAGCGTATGGAAAAAGGGGAAGAAAGAGTGCTTGGAAAAACTTCCTCAAGATTGGACTCACTTAAAAAAATTGGAATCTTGGAAGGGGAAAGTTGAAGGGTCGTCACCCTTTTGAAACAGAAATGAGCACATAGTGGCCCAGAAGGGAAGTCCTAGATGGCGATGAAGGGGCGAAGTTCTAAAAATGGGCATGGAGGGGTTGGGTTCTAGAGGTCAGGTCATCGAGGGCCGGTGGATGTTCAAAATGGACATGGAGGGACGGAGTCCTAGAAATAGCCATGGAGGGGCTGGGTCCCAGAGGCTAGGTTGCTAGGGGCCGACAGATGTTCAAAATGGCCATGGAGGGATGTAATCCCTGAAATGGCCATAGAGGGGTTGGGTCCCGGAGGTCGGGTTGCCGAGGGCCGAAGGATGTTCAATATGGCCATGGAGGGATGAAGTCCCAGAAATAGCCACGGAGGGGCTGGGTCCCTGAGGACCGGTAGATGTTCAAAATGACCACAAAGGGATGGAGTCCCAGAAATGGCCACAAAGGGGTCGGGTCTCGGAGGCTGAATCACCAGGGGCCATCAGATGTTCAAAATAGCCACGGAGGGATGGAGTCCCAGAAATGGCCATGGAGGGGTCAAGTCCCAGAGCCTAGGTCGCTGGGGGCTGGTGGACATTCAAAATGTCCACATAGGGAGGAAGTCCCAGAAACAGCCACAGAGGGGTTGGGGGTCGGTGAATGTTCAAAATGACCACCAAGGTACAGAGTCTCAAAAATGGCCATGGAGGGGTCGATTCCTGAAGGTCGAGTCATTGAGGGTCAATGGATGTTCAAAATGGCCACTGAGGGATGGAGTCCTAGAAATGGCCACGTAGGGGTCAGGTCCCAGAGGTCGGTTGCCAGGGGCCGGCGGATGTTCAAAACAGTCAAAGAGGGATGAAGTTCTGAAAGGAAATTTCCAAAACCCCTAAAACTTAATGAAACCTTGGAAATTCACTTAGGCACCACAAAAACATCCCAAATTCATAGGAAACTTTTCACCAAAGTAAAAAATGTAGAAAGCGAACCACCAGGGGTCCACAGAAGTTCAAAACAACCAAAGAGGGATGGAGTTCTGGAAGGAAATTTCTGAAACCCCCCAAAGTTAACAAAACCTTGGTAGTTAACTTAGGCACCACAAAAACATCCCAAATTCATAGGAAACTTGTCCCCTAAGTCAAAAATGTATAAAAAAGTGAATTGAGTGATCAGGAACCAAGTCAGCAGGAATAAGACAAAAGGAAGAAAAGGGAAGGGGGACTTTGTTTCTCCTCAGATTTAAATACCCCAAGTAGGTAAATTTGGTCAAGGGAATTTGATCATTTGAAGGAACATGACCAATTTGGGCTTGGAAAATGGGGCAAAAAAAATAAGACAAGAGAAAATTAGCCTATCGGGAGTGAAAAGAGGGGGTCCCTACCCACGGTGGGGCGTGTGTGCAAAACATGCACAACAGGTTGTCCTCTTCATTTTTGGGTATTGTAAATATTTAATGTGCCTTTAATGGTGCACTATAAATTTCTATTGTATGGTGACTTGTGAAGATTTTTTACTTCTTGTTTGCATCCCTTGTATCTCCTATTAGTACTTGAAATTTCTCACTCTTTCTTCAAAAATTACTCCTTTTGACACATGCAATTTTTCCCTTCATGGTGGATTAAAGGTTGTCCTCTTAATTTTGGGGTATTGTAACTATTTTCCCTCTTTAGAATGAACTTGGTGCTCTTTAGTGATATGGTGGACTATCCATTAGTGCATAACTACTACCCTCATGATTTTTTATTTTTCTTCCCTTTTGTCTATATCAAGTTGCTACACTCATGATGTATGAATTTTTTGTATTTTTATCTATTAAGTTGCTACACTTTTAAATTTTTAATTTTTTATCATTTATGAAAGTCATATTTTCTCTCTTTTCATCTTAATTTGTTGCTCTTATGAAAACTTGAAACATAGATTTTTGGTTCCTATGGACTTCTCTAGTTCTTCTAGGGTTTTTCACTTAAAAGGAGAGAGATACAGCCCAAAAATGCTAAGGGTTCATTCAATTTATGTTATGTGATATGTTATCTAAGCTAAATTAAGTAAACTAAATGCAATTAAATAATTTAAATGATTGATAATGAATGCAAAAACAAAGATTTAAACTATGTTTGATAACACACTGTGATATGCAAACAATGAACTAAATCATGAAATCATGTAGAATAGAAAGAAATGGGATGAAATAGAGGGAACCTAGGTAAGATTTGATGATTCTGGAATGTTGTGAATGTTGCCTGGAATTATTGAAATTTCACAGTGGGACTCATTCGCTCAGGGTGGCGAATTAGTCCTACTACTCGTGAAAAAGTGTAAGAAGTAGGTTTTTGACTATCAAGATCCAAAATCTGACAAAATTCATATTTTTAGTATTAAAGTGGGACTCATTCACCACTGGTGGTGAATCAATCCTCTCCTAAAATTCTGAGAATATTAGGAGACAAATTTGCAACACCAAATCTGGAAATGGTTTTTTGTCAGGTTGTCGAAGTCAATTATACAAGAAACAAACAAAAAACCTTCTCCAAGCTTGAAATAGACTTGATTTTACTTGAAGCACCTAGTTGACTTGTTGACCAATCTTCAACACCAAAAATCTTGTTAAATATGCACACAAAATTTTGCAAACACACATGCAATAGGGGTTTGTGTTGGCCAAACCCCACTTTGGTAATCAAACCCTTAATAAAATAATGAAATTCAAGACAATGATAAACAAATAACATACAAATTATATCAACCTACCAAACCCTTGATGATGAAAATTTGAAGTAGTTTCAATGGATTCTCTAAAATGCTTGAATAATGCTTCATTTGATGTTGTAAGATGGTTAGATGATTGAATGTCATGTGAGATTAAATGCTTGAATGAATGAGATTGTAGGAGATGTAAAATGAGGTGAAAATCACTTATTTATACAATCTTGTGCCTTAGTTACTCATTCATACCTCATCACAGGCCAACATCAAGTGATTTTGACTAAAAAACCAAAAGGAAATTTAAAAAATTTTGAATTTGGAGTCAAGGGGGACTCATTAGCTACCCATGGCGAATGGTTCGCACCTAGGACTTGAAAATGGGTTTAAGGAATTATCTTGTATTTAATGTTGTTTTTTAGGCTTACATTCAAAAATACACTTAATTAAACCATATAAGGGCATAAAGGGACCAAATAAAGCTTAAGAAAGGGACAAATAGTGAAGTTATGCCTAGAAAATTGTGAATCTTGTTACAAGATTTTACAAAACTTCAAAATAGGACTTGATTAGTGATGAAAAGGTGATTTTTAGGTAAATTATAATGAATAGAGTCTAGAAGAGTGTAGAAATGTCTTACAACACTTCAAAAAACCTTCACAAGGCATCGTTATTTGAATTTTAGTACCTAAATATGCATGTTCAAGCCATGTTACAACATAAAATACAAGAAAAAAATATCAAACATCATGAAACAAGACCTAAAAGGCCATGAAAATGACAAGGGGCCATTTTTCTATGGCACATTTAGCCCCCAGTTTAGTGAGAGGATGAAATTGCTTCAAACTCACACTAAAGTAGCCATGGACATCGAGAGGAGGGTTCAAGTGCACTTATGTTAGCAAGATGGAATAATAATGATCACGAGGGATGATCAATTCCTTAGGATGAAGATCCCATGGATAACTAAGTATAAGAATAAAGGAACACACAAATGTTGAGAAAGAATAGAATGAAGTTTTGATCGTCAGTCCAACTAGTTGTTGATTAGATCTAGGTTGGTTGTTTGAAAAAGAGAATGTATACTCACTTTGGGGTGACAAAACTCATGGTGGTCTATCAAGTGAGAAGAACCAAAAGGTAAGATACATACACTAGTTGGTATGCACTCACAAAAACAAAGGTGGTTATGGGAAAAGTCATGCCACTAGGTGGGCTTCCCGCTTAACCATATCAAAGTTATACCTCTTGATAACTTTAACAAGGTGCGACAAGGAAAAATAAATGTTAGTTTGTGCTCCATGAGACAAGAAAAGCTCTGTATGCTTAGAAACTATGAACAAAAAGGAAGAGTACCATAGTCATGAAAGTTTCTATTGGTATATGGCTTCTAGTGTTGTCATTGATGGCATCTAAAGTCATTATTCTAATATGCAAATTAGAATTTTCTCATACCGACAAGCAAATTAGTAAGTAGAGTATTATCGACAAAAAGATGAAGAATAGGGTATCTAGTTAGTATTTTAATCTGTATGCCTCACCAGATAATCCTTTTGAGTTGTGGATCCCCAAGATAGATTGTTGATCATATATTTTATCCTATTGATAATCTTTTTGATGTTGCATTAATCAGTGTACGAGTTAGGAGATCTAGTAGGATGATTTTTTGTTTATTTATTCTTGGTGGCTAACTTGGTGAATGTAGCATGTCATATATGTATAAGGAGTAATTTTTTAATTGTTTCTTATGTTGGACATTTTTTTTGGGTCCTTACTATAGTTTGGTTGACTTTGATGGGTGCACATTAAATATAATTTGTGATTTGAGCTGACTATTGGAGAATATTTCATATTTTGCTAAAGCCTACTTGGAGTGATTGAAATCTTGGTAGTGGATATATATATATATATATATATATATATATATATATATATATATATATATAATTGTTAATTCATTTTGAGGTTTGAATAGCTGTGAAAAAGTAGAACAGGTGTGTGTTGCAAATATCAGAAGAGTGCTTGAGTGATTTATGCATAGTTTGACTTGTGCATTAAAGATTTTGATGTGAGATAGAGTAGAGTAGAGAAAAAGTGTAGAATCAGTTAGAAGGGTAGAAGATCGATTAATGAGCTACATTAGAACTGAAACCAGACATTTGTAGATGTTTTCTTCTTAATTCAATTTTTTATTGTAATCACAAACATTTTGTAAGGCAGTGAGCTCTAGGTAGTTTGCTTGAATGCATGTGCATTCCCCTTTTTCTTCATACTTTTAATAGAGTATAAATTGTGGATTAATCTCCACTGTGGTTTTTCCCCTAACAGGGTTTCCATGTAAAAATCTTGGTGTTATGGTGTTCTTATTATTTCTTGCATGTGCTTGCATCTTTACTTTTGTTCAATTGATATAGATGGTTTATAATCTAAATTGAAGTTTAAATATTGTTGAACACTGATTCACCCCCCACTCTTAGTGTTCCTTGAGTCCAACAATTGGGATCAGAGCAAGGTTCCTCTATAGAAAGTTTAATAGCTTGAGGTGGATCATGGATTATAATGGACTCTAGTGGTCTTCAACAACAACTGATGGTGGCACTTGATGATCTTAAACAGTCTAAAGTAGAAGTCATGGAATTAAAAGCAAATCTTCAGGATGCTGAAAAATTCATTCAATCATTAAAGGATAAAATCAATAAGTAAAGAGAAAAAAGGAAGGAACTTTGTGATAAGCTGAAGTAGAAAGAAAATAAAAGTCTAGAAGATATTCACCTGAATAAGACCCTAAAATAAATAATTGAAGAATGTAAAAAAATTGCTAGAAACAATACAGTGGAGTTAATAGTGGATTCATTCAGCTGGAAATTGAACTACAACAATCCAAAAATAATGAACAAGAGATTGGAAGAAAAATATCTATTCTTAGATATGAACTCACTACTACAAAAGGAGAAGTTTAGAATTAGTTCTACTAAGATTGATGAGCTGACTAAAGGATAGAAGGATGCAAATGATAAGCGAGGTCTTGGCTATGAGAAAGGAGATAACTTTGGATCTAAACACAAGGATTCCAGAAAAAGAAATAAAATGAACAAAGGCAGAAGATATCCGGTAAGATAACCCAACACTCATAAGTTTAGTGGTTACTAATTTTCTTGTAATAAATTTGGTCATATAGCTTCTCAATGCAAAAGTAAAATAAATTCAAGCAGTCCATCATTTTGCAGTCAGTGTTTTAGTTGTAATAAGTTTGGTCATAAGTCAATTTAATGCAAAAGTATATTTGTTAGTGTAAGGAATGTTAAATGCTATACCTATGGAAGATTTGGGCATGTTTCTAATCAATGCAAATCAAAGGGAAATCAATGGAATGAATGGTCTAGATAAATAAATCATGTGTGCTACAACTATAATAGATTTGGTCACATTGCAAGGGTCTATAGAAACAATAACATGGATAGAAGAGGTCTGGTATACGAAGGAAGAATTTCATAGAAATATGATAAAGGAAAAGGGAAAGTGACTATGGAAGAAATAAGATATCAGATGAAGAAAACATGGGTGAAGAAGAGTGAATCTAATGAAGGAAATAAGCCCACATTGGAAGTAGGCTCTAGTAATTCCTCTAGAAATTGATCTTAGCCTATATGCATAAGGAGAGATTTCCAAGAAAAATCCTTTGTCCCCTTGTCAGTAGTTGTTCTATTAGTCTACAAATGTATCTATGGTCACTTGTGTAGAAATTTGTGATCTAGAAGGTCCACATATGGATTCTTCTCTTATTGTCTGAGAAAAAAGAGTAACAAAAAATTCTAGGAAAAACATTTAATGTAGTAAAAAGGTTAGGTGTGTGAGTTATAAAAGGGTATTTGGAACCCTCATTTGTCATCTTGTGTTGAAGAAGAACAAAAGGAAAAAAATTACAGCAAAATTTCAAAGGAGTCAAGTCAATTCGGCAATGCATTCATTAGGTATTTTCAATTCCTTGTAGGATTTCTAATTTCATGCTTGGTAGAAAAACTTATTCAGTATGGAAATAAAAATGAATAAAATCAAAGGAATTGTGAATTTGGGTGAATATAGTATTAGAAAGATTAGGGATGTGAGAAATATGTTGTCGGCTGATGAATTGAAGTGACTTAAAGGTGTGAAACTTAGAATTTTGGAAATTTGGAATGAGTTTCCTTATTTTTTCAATGCGGAAATTGTTAAGTTTATCTTGAATAGATAGAATGAGGACATTCTAACTCTGGATAAACCCTATCTCATTTCAAAAGAGGCAATTAGAAATTTAACTAGATTATGCAATGTTGGGGATATTCTAAAAAAGAAGTCAATTCAAAACAAGGAAGTTGAAACCCTAAGCGGAGTAACAGGAGATCAAAGGGAATTGGTAATTTTGACAATCAAAGATTTGATAACAAGACACATTGTGCATGGAATTTCATACAAGATTTTCTTTAGAAATAGGGAAGGCACAATCTCAGTAGGTGCAATTTTCATTTCTCATAAAATGATAATGGAGGATCAAGACTTTGACCTGTGTAGTTTGTTAAAAGATAAATTGATGGAAAATGTGCAACTAACAAAGGATGTAGATTACCTCTTCATTTTTTCTACTTTGGTCATATGTATCATGATGTATCTTCTAAATTGCTTGCCTCAGATCAATAATGTGTTGTGGAAGGAGAATGAATTGGTTTCTAAGCAAATTATGACTAAGAGTATGCAAATTTCTTTAAAGAGTTACTAGGGAAGTTTGAAGAAATTGGCATGTCCATTCTGGTAAAAGCACTTGAAGTTGGATCATCTTCTGGTGAGATGGAGAGGAAGCAAAAAAGAGCACTAGAGTTTGTTGATGACACTCCTCTAACACACAAGTCTCCAAAATTTGAAGGAAAAGGTAAATAACAAGCAATTGTTGATATACTAGATGAAGATTTTGATGAGTACACTCGTAGGGATGAACCAAAATCAATTGAAGTGGATGTAGTAATGGTTGAAGGAAGCGAAGAAGAAAGTGCTTATCCAAAACAAAGATACTGCAACTTTTTTAGGAGAAAGATGGAATGCAAAAGATTGATGACAATTGGTTAGATAGTCTCTCATATGAGTAGGACCTAATTGAGAGCAATCTAGACAATTATTTTGAGCATAGTAACATTGAATTAGAAAGTTTAAAGAATGTGTTACCTAAAGAGATGATTGAATGTATAAGGGAAGCTATGGCTTCTAAGTCTCAAGATAAGAAAGAGGAAGAAATAATTCTACATTTGAAGTCGAGCAGTTTAGGCTATCTCTTACCAAGTTGAAAAGGAAAACGAATGTGTTGAGGCAATGAATAAATTCAACAAATAAAATTTACAACTATTTTCTCCATTGGCCTCATCTCGTTGGGAAGTACAAGGAAAAGCTAGAGAAAATTGAAGCTGAGTTAATCAAATTTGGCCAAGAGTACACAATGTTTCAGGATAAGGATGTCACAGTCAAGAAAAGGATTCAAGATTTGTAGTATGAGCATGCAAATTTTCAATTCAACAAAAACATCATTGTGGACACTTTTTGGAAAGTAAAGGATTTAACTAAATGCAGATTGGAGTACTTGATTGAGGTTCTGAGGAAAGGAGAAAAGTTAGAAGAAGCAATTACAATTTCATAATCTCTCATCTAGATCATCAATCAAACATTAGAAAACAAAAGCCTAATCTTAATCATTGGGATTATAGTGGAAGCATGGAAGAAGTTTCTTCCAGAAATTAAAGAGAAGTAAAAAATAAATTTTTGAACCAAGTATTAGTTGCATTTCTTCAATTTTTTATAAAATTTTGAACTTTTGAAAAAGGGAGAGAGAGCAGTGAAAAATATGTTTTTCATTGATGTCAAAGAGGGGGAGAGCAATGAAAAATTCCTTATCATTCTAAGGGGGAGTTTAAGTTGTGTTTTGAAAATTTGATTCTAAACATTGGTAGTTGCGCCATATAAAAATGGACCCTTGTCATTTTCATGGCCTTTTAGGTCTTGTTTCATAGTGTTGGAACTATGTTGCTTTGATTTTATGATGTATCATGGCTTGAACATGCTTATTTAGGTACTAAAAATCAAATAACATCTTGTGAAGGTATTGTGAAGTGTTGTAAGATATTTCTACATTCTACTAGACTCTATTTAATGCAATTCACCTAAAAACCATCTTTTCACTCATCAACAAGTCCTATTTTGAAGTGTTGTAAAGTCTTGTAACAAGATTTCATGCCTTTCTGGGCATATCTTCACTATTTACACCCTTCTCATGCTTTATTTTTTCCCTTTATGCCCTCATATGCTTATATAAAGTGTATTTTTTTATCTTATCCTGACAAACAACATTAAACACAACATTATTTATGACACTTAGTTTTAGGTCCTAGGTGGGACCCATTCACCAAGGGTGGTGAATGAGTCCCCCTTGGCCCCAAATTCAAAATATTTCAAATTTAATTTCAGGATTTTATTCAAATTCTCTTCATATGGGCCTGTGATGAGGTATGAATGGATAGTAAGGTACAAGATTTGTATAAATAAGTGATTTTCACCTCATTTTACATCTCCCACACAACCAATTCATTCAAGCATTTAATCTCACATCCATTAAAGAAATCAAGCATTTGCATGTTCTTAGTTTATATTTCCTTTACATTTCATTTATATTTATTGGGTTTAATTACTAAAGTGGGGTTTGACCAAGGAAAACCCCTATTCACTAACCCCCCAACATTTTTCTCCTTCTTGCATGTGTATTTGTAGCTTTGTTTTGTAGATTTAACAGGTTTAAAGGTGTTGAAAAGTGTAAATCAAGTCAACTAGGCTCTTCAAGTCAACTCGTCATCTTTTCAAGCATTTTGAGTGTTTTTTGTCCATTTTCTATAGAACTAACCCCAACAACCCAACATTTAGACATCTCCAAATCTAGTGTAGCAGTGTTGCCTCCTAATTTTTTGGAAATCCTAGGGAGGAATGATTCCCACTTGAAACCTAAAAATCTATATTTTGTTAGATTCCAACTCCCAACTGTCATAAATCAGTTCCTGACACTTTTTCAATAGTAAGAGGACTAATTCACCACCCTTGGCGAATGAGTCCCATTGTAAAAAAATTAGTAAAATTCATCAGCATCCCAGACACTCCACAAAGCTCACACATCACCTAGTTGTACTCAGATTTAACCCTATACCATATGTTCTGCATATTTCTTTCAATTTCTTCGTCTTTCATAGTTGTTTGCATATCACAATGTGTTTTCAAACATAGATTAAATTACACTTTTACATTCATTCTATATCATCTTAATCAATCAATTGCATTTTTTTAAGTTCATTTACATCATATCACATTGCATACATCCTGATTTTAATGTGCATAAGCATTTTAGGACCCACATCTCTCTCTTTCTAGGTGAAAAACCCTAGGAAGAGACACAAGCATTTCGAGTTCCTGAAATCTGTCATAGTAGTGTAATCATTTTGGTTCTTACACTTAGTCATTTTTCACTAAGTTTTTCCATCAATTCCAAAGGGGGAGATTGTTGGAATATATCTTCTAGTGTTGTCATTGATAGCAACTAAAGTAATTATTTTGGTTTATAGATCAGAATTTGCTCATATTAACAAACAAAGTAGTAAGCATAGTATTACTGGAAGAAAGATGAAGAACAGGGTATCTGGTTAGTATGTCAATCTATATGCCTCATTGGATCATATTTTTGAGTTGTGGATCCCCAGGATAGATTGTTGAGAATATATGTTATCCTATTGATAAGCTTTGTGATGTTGTATTAATCAATGTAGAAGTTAGGAGATCCGGCAAGATGTTTTTCTATTTATTTGTTCTTGTTGGCTGACTTGGTGAATGTAGGATGTTGCATATGTATAAGGAGTAATTGTTCAATTGTTTCTTGTGTTGGACATTTTTTTTTGGGTCCATACTATAGTTTGGCCGAATTTGATGGGTGTGCATTAAATATAATTTGTGATTTGAGCTTGCCATTGGAGAGTATTTCATATTTTACTCAAGCCGACTTGGAAAAATTGAAATCTTGGTAGTAGATATATATAAGATCATTAATTCATTTTGAAGTTTGAATAGGTGTGAAAAAGCAGAGCAAGTGTGTTTTGCAAATATCAGAAGAGTGTTTGAGTGATTTATGCATAGTTTCACTTGTGCATTAAATATTTTGTGATGTGACTTAGAGTAGAGCAAAGTAAAAGTGCAGAATCAGTTAGAAGGATAGAAGATCGATTACTGAGCTTCACTAGGACTGAAACCAAGCATTTTTAGATGCTATCTTCTCAGTTCAACTTTTTTTTGTAATCACAAACATTTTGTACGGTAGTGAGCCTTCGTTATTTTGAGCAGTGAGCTCTAGGCAGTGTGCTTGAATGCATGTGCATTCCCCTTTTTCTTCATACATTTAATAGAGTATAAATTGTGGATTAATCTCCACCATGGTTTTTCCCTGAACAAGGTTTACATGTAAAAAATCTTGGTGTTATGGTGTTTTGATTTTTTCTTTGATGTGCTTTCATCTTTACTTCTGTTTAAATGCTATAGATGGTTTATAATCTAAATTAAAGTTTAAATATTGTTGAATCTGGTTTATGCTATAGATCGTTTATAATCTAAATTACAGTTGTGTTATGCAAGGTGGAGAAAATGCAAAATGTAAAAATGCAAAAAATGTAAAATTTAATGTAGAATGCAAAAGGTGTTCAAAGGAGTCTTGTTAGGTTCATGCAGGTCAGTCACTTAGAAAACATTGTCTCTAATGTCTCCAAGAGAGGAAAATCAATGGATAGTAATTCAAAACTTAGGGGATGTAGTGTGTCACATCAGGCCACCAAGAGGAATGTAATATGCTAAGATAGATCACACTTATGAAGGAAATCACACCCAATGTCATCCATAAAGTGACGAATACATCGTATAAATGGAAAGGCTATACTAGGAACTAGTAATGCAAATGAATTAATGGTAATGTATGCCCCCACTTTAAAGGAATTGTGACACATCATTTTGTGAGAAATTACTTTAAAGTTGTGAAAGAAAGAAAATGCAAAAGGAAAAACAAGGCATGAGAGCCAACTTGGAAATCCCTATTCCAACTCATATGTTTTGAAGTTACACTGCATCATGTCACTGAAAATGAGAAAAAATAAAAGGGAGTTGCCCACTAGAAAAGAAAGCACACCAATCACATAAGGTATCTAAGGATTTGGGGTCAATATGTTTGTTGCTGCAATGTTTTTATGAAAGAGCTTGGAACTATCATCATTCCCCAAAGCACATAGAACTATACGAATGACATAAAGAGAGGGAAAAGAAAGAAAAAGAAAGTTCGTTTTGGGTCAAAATGGAAGACACATTGTCATCTCAATGCTTTGCATCATCCCCAAAAGGAATTTAACACAAGTGAAAAGAAAGAAAATGAAAAGGTGAAAGAAAAGTGAAAAAGCTTTTGGGCTAACATGAAGGAGACATTTTGGTCTCAATGCCTTATGTCATCCTGAAAAGGAAAACACAAAACATAAAGAGAAAAAGAAAGACAAGGACCTTTTGGGTCAACATGGAAGAGACAAATACCATCTCTATGATTTTTTTCATCCCCAAAATGAGAACACAAATTAAAAGCAAAAAATACAATTTACAACAAATAGAACAATAGAGGTACAAATAGAAGAAGTGTACGAAGAGAAGGAAACATCAAACACGCGTTACGAGGGAACATGATACTACATAAAAGAACAATAAAAATAAAATAAATATGCAAAATGCTAGCAAGGTGAATGCAATTCAACCATCTAACAAATCATCCACCTCTCAATCATGTTCAGTGTAATGTGAGGGCGGATGACTGTCCAAAGGGAGAATTGCAAGCGCTAAACTAGGAGTTGTACCAGGTTCTTCACTTGGTGGAAAGGATTTATATTTTAAGTTCATTGTAGATAAAAGTAAATATTTTAGGTCATTGTGTACTTCATCTATTTTGGAAATCTCTACATCATCATCATTATCAAGATTAATGATGATGGGACAACAAAGGGTGATTTCTAAGGACAGATAGAGCAAAAGTTATGGTTGTTTGATTTGATCATTTTATTGTGAAAGTCACACTAGACTATCTTGTGGTAGATCAGAAGAAGGAGGATGGTCATCTATTACTTCTATCAAAGGTGGCGGTTCATTTTCTTTATTTTCTTCTAGGCGAGATTGACAAGCAAGGAGATGATGATGATGATGCTTATGCTCCCTAGCACCATAGTTTTGTTTAATTTTATTTTGGAGTTGTTGAGGTGTAAGAGCTGATTGAGTCATCATAGGTTCTTTTGCTTCCAAAGAGGGGAGAATAGGAGAAACCAAAGAATATGGGTCAACCACTTTCTCTTTTTCTTTATACACTTGTTTAATTCAAGGAGGCATGACAAGATTGGTTTCATGTTCCCTTGGTCATTTAAATGATGGTGGGGAAGTGTGTGAGCATGGTTGTTCATGAGGTTGTATGGTTTTCTCAATGTCAGACTCATGTTTAAGCATAGTTTCATCTATGATAGGAGGTGTGGAAGTGGATGGGGATGAGTTACGAAGAGACAATTCAACTATCTTTTTGGCTTTGAAATTTTGATAGGCTATGAAAAAGAAGTCCTTTCGAGGGGTGATGGGTTTCATGGGTATAGGCCAAACAACTTCTAAGGAAAAATTACCTTTTGAAGATAAGGGATTAAAGCAACTATGGTGTATGGTAAATATTTCATTGTCATGTGGAAACTTCAAACACTTGTGAACCACTGATGGGACTGATTTCATTGAGCGAAGCCGAAAAAAAAATTGGTCAGAATGTGGAATAATTGAAAATGTTACCTCCAAATTTTTAGGTCCCATTTGTAATGGGAGTATGATCAATCTGATCATAGAGAATGCAAAACTAGTATGTGTCTTAATCCATGTGGTTGGTTTATTATAATCATCTTGATATAGATTGTATAATAGTAGGAACTCCTCTATGATCACATTCTCACCACAAGCGGGATCTATTAATATCCCATTAGTGGGATTATCATAGATTCTACCAGCTATGTAGAGAGGACCATTAGCAAGTTTTTGTAGAATGTATTTAGCAGAAAAAGTGATATCAAGAGATTTAGTGGTTTGGCCCTTACGAGGGATAATGTCTATCATACCCACAAGTTTATCCATAGGACTATCTTGGGTAACAGGTGGAATTATATCATGTTGTTCATTATTTGTATCAACATTCATTACATTAGTGTTTGAAGGTTCGCTATCCTTGACAAATGAGGTAGTGTGTTTAGGCATGGGATTGGTGAAAAATTGTAAATTCTGGTTAGGGGGTGCAACAGACTTATTTCCTTGATAATTAACACCCACAATTGACAAGTGGCTTGAATCAATGAGTTATTGAACTAGATTTTTTAGACGCTTGCAGTGTTCAATGTCATGTCCATTTTGGTTATGAAAGTGACAATAAGAATTAGGGTTGAAGGTTGGGGGTAAGGGCTGATTTGGATCAAGTGGTCTAACAGTTGAAAAAGTGAGCATGCATTGTTGAAGTAATTGGTTCATTGTGTTATGGAGGGTATTGGGTAAGGGAGTAAATTGTCTCTTCAGGTCCCCATAGGTATAAGGCACCGCTAGTTTAACAATTGCCACTTGATTTTGAACTAGTTGAGTTGGTTGTGATTGTGAAGGTGGATTGAAATGTAAAAAGCATCTATTTGGTTTGAATTTTTTTATTATTATTATTGTGGTTTTGATTTTTGTGTTCAGATTTTTCAGCTTGGGTTGAAGTGGATTTTGAATCATGACTAGAAATTGAGTTATGGTATTCACACAAGGTTGTACATAAATGCATAAACAAAGGGAATTTCATCATAGTTAGTTTATCTTGAAGGTTTTTGTTCAAGTTTTCAATAAAAATATTTTGCAGATGTGCATCAAGAATCTTGACATCAATTTGAGCATACAAGGATTGGTATTGTGAGATAAAATAAGTTATTTTTTCTTTTGTGTTATGTCTACATCTCATGAGGTTAGCCATTGTCTTTTTAGGTGTCATGTGAACTTGAAAGTGACTTATGAAAGCATACACCAATTTGTTGAATGAGCAGATGGAATTATTGGGCAAGTTGGAAACCACTCTAATGTAGTATCTTTCAAGGTCCTTTGAAATAGTTTGGCTAAAAGTTTATCGTCAAGGAAAAAATCACTACATAAATTGGTATAAGCATTAACATGGTTTATAGGGTCTCCTTTACCTCTGTATTTCTCAAACAGAGGCATTTACATCCCTTGTGGCATCAGGTGCGTAAGATTTCTAAGGATAAGGGGTTGTTACAGACATGATATGTGGGTGGAGTAGTTTGACCTTGGCTAATGGTGGAAATTTGGTCTTGCATGGAAGATATAGTGTTAAGGAGTTGTGTAAGAACATGGTCAAGGTAAGTGGGTTGAGGTTGAAGAGAAAATGGTGGAGTGTAAGTGATGTTAGGGGAAGTAAAAGGAACACTAAGAGGGGTGAAGGTAGTGGAAGGGATTTGTGATGCCACAAGAGAAGTAGGAATGCTAGATGGAATCAAGAAAGAAGTAGTTTCATAATTAACCCAGTGCATAGTTGTAGTGACTTGCAGATTGGTAAAAGTTGGTATGGATGCTATGGTTGAAGGGGGAGGAACTTGAGGTCCTCCTTAGCTTATAGGAATGCTTGTGGATTGGTTATTAGAAGAGGCATGTTTATTGTAAATCTCAACAATTCTCTTCATCACTTGTAAGACATCATCACTTTCAATTAAGCAATGAAGGTTTTCAATGGTAGGTATAGCAATGGTGGAAATGTTTTCAAGTGACAATTCTTGTTGTAAATGTGCAAAATCCTCATGAATATTAATGACCTTTTTTTGGAGGGAGTTTTTTTTAGTGTCAACATTCATTGTATGGAAAGGTGAAGGCATAGAAGTGGTATTGTCAATGCCTAATGCACCATTGTTCATACTAGGAGTAGGAGCTCTGGAGATCCCAAGGTCCACAATGAAAGTGTTATCGCAGGAAGCCATGAGTCTAGAACTTTGTCTCACTGAAGTATTATCAATGGGGTACCAAACACTCATACAAGTACCACAAAGTATGGGGTGAATGAAAATACAAGATAGTCTAGGATCTCTTAAATGCAAATAAAAAAAAATCTACTAACTATAATAGAGAACTAAGTACATAAAATAGAAATGCAGACAGATGCCAAAAAAATGCCAAAAATGTTATTTGACAATTGCAGAGGGACTGATTTGCCTAGGGTGGCGAATGAGTCCCAGTATGATGTTTTTTTAATTTTTTTCATAAAGTTGAATTTGATTTTAATGCTCTACAAAATCTAATTAAGGATGCAGAATGCAAATTTTTAGTTTTTTCAATAAGATGCAATGCAAAAATGAAATCTAAATGAAGTTTTCACTAATGCAATATGAAAAGTCCTAGAATGCAAAAACAAAACAATGTCCAAATTGAATGTTGATGCAAGTGGAATCTAGGATGCAATATGTTAATGAAATTAGAAATGAAAAGTGTTCAAAATGAAGGTTCACCAAAATGAAACATAGATTTTTGGTTCCTATGGACTTCTCTAGTTCTTCTAGGGTTTTTCACCTAAAAAGAGAGATATAGGGCCCAAAAATGCTAAGGTTACATTTAATTTATGTTATGTGAGATGTTTTCTAAGCTAAATGAACTAAACTAAATGCAATTAAATGATTTAAATGGTTGATAATGAATGAAAAAACTAAGATTTAAACTATGTTTGAAAACACATTATGATATGTAAATAATGAACTAAATGATGAAATAATGCAGAACATAAAGAAATAGGATGAAACAGAGTGCACCTAGGTAATATTTGATGATTTTGGAATGTCGTGAATGTTGTATGAAATTATAGAAATTTCATAATGGGACTTAGTCGTCCAAGGTGGTGAATTAGTCTTCCTACTGGTGAAAAAATGTTGGCAGCAGGTTTCTGACTATTGGGATCCAAAATTTGACAAAATTCAAAATTTTAGTCTCAAGGTGGGACTCATTCTCCACTAGTGGTGAATCATTCCTCTCCCAAAATTCTAAGAAATCAAAAGACAATTCTACAACACTAGATCTAGAAATGTCTACTTGTTGGGTTGTCGAAGTCAATCTACATGAAACGGAGATAAAACCTTGTCCAAGCTTGAAATAGACTTGATTTGACTTGAAGCACCTAGTTGACTTGTTAACCAATCTTCAACACCAAAAATATTGTTAATTCTCCATAAAAAAGTCTACAAACACACATGCAATAGGGAAAAAATAGTTTAGGGTTAGCAAATAGGGGTTTTCCTTGGTCAAACCCCACTTTGGTAATCAAACCCTTAATAAAATAATGAAATCCAAGAGAATGATAAATGAATAATATATAAATTCTATCAACTTTCCAAACCCTTGATGATGAAAATATGAAGTAGTGTCAATGGATGCTCTAAAATGCTTGAATAATGCTTGATTTGATGTTGTAAGATGCTTGTATGCTTGAATGCGATGTGAGATTGAACACTTGAATGAATAATATTGTAGGAGATGTAAATTGAAGTGAAAATCACTTATTTATAGAATCTTGTGCCTTATTTGTCCATTCATACCTCATTACAAGCTAACATCAAGTGATTTTGAGTAAAAGGCCAAAAGGAAATTTTAAAATTTTTGAATTTGGAGCCAAGGGGGACTCATTAGCCACCCATGGTGAATGGGTCCCACCTAGGACCTGAAAATGGGTTTTAGGAAATATCTTGTATTTAATGTTGTTTTTTGGGATTACATTCAAAAATACACTTAATTAAACTATATAAGGGCATAAAGGGACCAATTAAAGCATAAGAAAGGGACAAATAGTGAAGTTATGCCTTGAAAAGTGTGAAATCTTGTTACAAGATTTTACAAAACTTCAAAATAGGACTTTATTAGTGATGAAAAGGTGATTTTTAGGTAAATTATAATTAATAGAGTCTAGAAGAGTGTAGAAATATCTTACAACACTTCACAACACCTTCGCAAGATGTTGTTATTTGAACTTTAGTACCTAAATGTGTATGTTCAAGCCATGTTACAACATAAAATCAAAGAAAAATAGATCAAACATTATGAAACAAGACCTAAAAGGCCATGAAAATGACAAGGGGCCATTTTTCTACGACACACAACTATATTGCTTCTCTTTTCATCTTGGTATGAAGATTGTGATTGCCTCCCTCTATGCACATGTTGCTATCTTTTGTGGCATAAATGACTATTATTTAAGGTTTGAAATTTCCCTTTATACTCCATGAAATGATTGTGCTAGGGCTTTTCAAAATGTTTCCTTTTAACATTGTCATTTGTTGTTTTCATTGTCGTTTATCATGCAATGCCTTTTTGTCCTAGTGTGATGTTCTTAGGACTATCATATTTTATGGGATCTATCAAGACTTGAATTTTTACCTTTCCCATTTATGCCTGGTGGTTACTAATATTCCCATTTGCAAAGTGAATTTACTTTATGAGAGATTGGCCTGCTTGTAACACTAACTACTGTGCTTAAGAGAGAAATATACCATTTTGTTTCTCGTAAAACCAATTGACAAGAATCATTTGAATTCAAACTAAATGTATCACCATTTCTTGAATTTTCAACATGGCAACCATGTGTTCTTATACTGCCTACATATGTATAAAGGGACTACCTAAACTTGTTTATATGACTATCATATTTGTTGTTTCATTTTTTAGATGTTGACATCAGACAACCCTAGCGATGTTGGTGGCATGATGGATCATGGAGTTGCTACAAGAATAGATAGTTCTGATCCTTTGAGAGAGGTATGCAATAGATTAGTCAATTTGACATTATATTTGCTTTTATATGGTCTATTATTGAAAATTTTTGTGATACTTGTATGTAGTTTAATTTCTATCTTTATGGTTGCTACAGGTGGTTTTCACTCTAGATCATGATGTGGTAATGTTGTAAATGTGCATGATGACTATTTGTATGTGATAACTGATTATATTTTGTTATATGTCATTACAAAATTCAATTTATATGTATTAACATCTATACTTTTTGTTGTATCAGTTGCAGCTCCAAAGGAGTGAAGAGAGGAGGACTAGTGAGCATGTTTGAAAGATAAGAGAACCAACAGACACTCCATCTAGCATACTATTGAAGGTACCATGAGATCTTCTTCCTTCCCCTAGAGGGAAATGATTATGTATTAGGTTTGTTTTATGTATGCCTACTTGGAATTTTAGAACATATGCTTTGTACTATCAATATATATGTGACATATGGCTCTTTTGTAGTAAGCCTGTATGGCTTTTTTGGATATATTGTATATATTTTTTCAACATATATCATTGTATAGCCTTAAGACTTTTTTTATTAACCCAAAGGCCGCTTGTTAGGAACAAGCAAGAAAAATAAAATTAAAGATTTAACACTAAGAAATAAGCAATATTCTTGACAAAGTACATTATGCGTCCATTTCGATTCATGTAGATGTGAAATTCACTTGTCAAGAGATCAACTTGTTCTTGAGTCATACCACTATAGCAAAAAAAATCAATCTATAGAATTGAAATAGCACATGATGAATTCATTAAAACATCCCTTCAAACTCATATAAATAAATTTTCCTGACTAAACAGGAATTTTAATATTTAATTTCCATTTTTCTGGAAATAGAAGCTTTAATTTTTTCCTCAGCAATTCGTGTATAAACAAAATATTGGCCTTAGAATGTGGCAGCTCGTCTTCAAGCTCTATAATGGTAAAGCCAACACACAATGTCTCTTTAATGAACCAACATATGTCAATAGTTACTTGTTGAATCTATGACAGAAATTTCAAACATTTGTTATACTTTGAAAGCTACGTCAAGCTTGCTTGCCCTGTTTGTTATATTGGAGGTTGCAGTGTCTAGAGTGGATGGGAGTTCGATGTCTGCGGAGGAAAAAACTAGTCTCCCTACAACAACTGATTTGATCTATTCACAATAAACAACAAAAATAGATATACAAATGTTGGGGTTTCAGAGCTACTACATTCATGAGCCTAAGGGCTTCGAACCAGTTGGAGTTATACTTGGATCTATTGCTTTTATTTATTTTTGGCTACAGTATTTTGTGAAACCAATTTCCCTGCAGTTACTCCTTTAATCGATTCACAATAGATTAAAAGTAGATCTAAACAAATTGCATGGTGATGAAAACAAGGAAGCTATGCAACTACCAGGTGTTTGCTCCTTACTAGGTGTCTGATTCCTATGGGACTGATTAATAATTAGCTACATTGAGATTGGTTTTTTAACTCCACAGGGCAATTTTCCTTTTGGCTGTACTTTTAATTATCATTCTCTCCATGCTCTTTTTCCTGCTGAAAGTGTTTGATTATTTTGAACTATTAATAAATCTTCAAATAATTTTCCATTCCATAAAAAGATATTTCAAAATTCTATATTTCTTTCTAGTAATAATAATTAGCATCATCAAGGCCACCAGAATTCACTATCAAAACAGTACACGATCCGTATCAAAGCTCGGGTGAATCTGGAGATGCTTTTAGTATTTTGGATTGGCTAACTGATTTGGTTGAGTTTATGAATCATTTGTGGCATCACCATTTTGAAGATAAATTATCTTCATGGAATTGGCAACCTGAAGTATATACAAAATAGACAACTCTCTTTTGTGCAAATAGATATAATTATTTATATTTATATAAATAAAAACTCTAGCTCAATAATTTAGTATATACATTGTATTTATTAAGTTGAATGTTTAGTTGAATGTAATTGTTGCATAGGAAAAAAATTAAAAAATTAAAATCTACAATGAAAAATATGATCACAACAAGATCTTTGTATCAAAAATAATGCGGATTAAAAAAGCAGGTATTAAATAATAGTGATTCCCTTAAATAGTGTATTTTTTGGTAGGATATTTGCTCCTAACGCATTGCCACCATACAGTATTTTGCAATGAATCTAATATGATTGCTTCCTAATTATTCATTTATGCAATCATAATGATATTAATTAAATCTTATTTTATATAAAATAATAAAATTATATAGATTACGATTTTATTTTATATATACATATAATATATAATTAATATAGTTTTTAAAATAAAATAAAAAAGATTCTTTAAATAAAATAAATAAAATAATATAATAAATTTTTAATAAAAAAAATTATATAATTAATAAAATGACTATTTAACTACAAAATAACTTATATATACTATAAAAAAAATTGTGGTTGTGTTTATGCCCGAAATGTAAATAGTTGGGTTTTTTCTACAAAAAATTATGCATTATAAAAGCCAAAATAAATTTCATTCCAAAATTAAATTTATATGTATTAACATCTATACTTTTTGTTATAATACTAGCACTTGCACCCCAATGAGGTGCAATACTTACGCCGATAGGTTGAGCCCACATTATTTACGACTGTGAAAAGCAGTGGACAATGTGAAGAAAGCAGTGATCTATCTCACCTATCCCTCTCTACCTCTTCCTTCCTCCCTCCCTACCCCCTTCTCTCTCCCTCTTGCTCTCTCCTTCCCTCTTTATTTCTCTCTATATCACATATCCCTCTCTACCTATCCCTCCCTCCATCCCACCTATTTCTCTCTCACTCTCTCCTTCCCTCTCTACTTCTCTCCCTCTCTCACGTATTCCTCTCTACCTCTCTCTCCTTCCTCCTCTAATTCTCTATATCTACCCTATCCCTCTCTCTCACTCTCTCTGGCTCTCTCTTTCCTTCTCTACTTCTTTCTATCCAACTTCTCTCTTGCTCCCTATCTCTATCTCACTTATCCCTTTCTACCTCCCTCCATCCCTTTACCCTCCTCTCTCTCTCTCTTTTTATATCCTTCCCTCTACTTTTTTTCCCTCCTCTCTGTCTCTCTCTTTATCTATCCTTCCCTCTCTACTTCTTTACCGTCCTCTCTCTCTCTTTCTCTATCTTACCTATCCCTCTCTCCCTCTCCCTCCCTCCCTCCCCCCTTCTCTCTCCCTCTTGCTCTCTCCTTCCCTCCCTCCATCCCACCTATTTCTCTCTCACTCTCTCCTCCCTCTCTATTTCTCTTACTCTCCCACTTACTCCTCTCTACCTCTCTCTCCTTCCTCCTCTAATTCTTTATATCTTCCCTATCCCTCTCTACCTATCCTTCCCTGTCTCTCTCACTCTCTCGGGCTCTTGTTTAAGTCTTATAAAAATGATTTTATTCTTAATAGTTTTTAAAAAATGGTATAACATTCATTCTTATAAACTTTTTTAATTTATTTAAATTAAAATTAGGTTTTATAATTGTTTAAAATTGTTTTAGAGTTTAAATTAAGTATAAGTTGTTTACAATTTAACACATTCTATTATAAATACTATTAAATATAAATTAAAAGAACTAAAATTATACTTTGTTTACATTTTTATTGTTTACAAATAAAATGTACTTGAATATATTTCTTTGTGACTGCTTTGTTGCCGTCTCTTGTCATCCTCTGTCTTCGTTGTCTCTCTCCCATTCTCTGAGGCCATCACAATTTTTTTGCCACACAGATCTGTCAAACAAATAAAAATAAATAAAATAAATAAAACAATATAATAATTTTTTAATAAAAATTAAATTTATATAATAAATAAAATAACTATTTAACTAGAAAATAACTTATATAAAATAA
Source organism: Sequoia sempervirens (assembly GCA_007258455.2). NCBI lineage: Eukaryota > Viridiplantae > Streptophyta > Pinopsida > Cupressales > Cupressaceae > Sequoia > Sequoia sempervirens. The sequence goes on along the minus strand of VDFB02000017.1, from coordinate 39,367,577 downwards.
TTAAATAAAAACAAATAAAAATTAATAAAATAATTTATATAATAAATAAAATAAGTATTTAACTACAAGATAATTTATATATACTATAAAAATAATTAGCCGATAGGCTATTACGTGGGGAAACCCATCGAGATCTCCTCCAGCACCAGAAACCCCATCGGGATCTATTACGTGGCATGTTGTACACTCCTATTTGTCTTTGTGATGTGAAAGGTAATGAAGGAAACATTCATCAAGCCTTGGAGACTTCACACGTGGGCATATGCTGGGTGCAATAATCACTGATGTATATAACTAAAGTTGTATAGGAAATGTTGATTTTGGAATGAATTGGAGAGGAGGGTAAAGAAGTAGAGAGAGAGGAGGGTAAAGGGATGGAGGGAGGTGGAGAGGGATAAGTGAGAGAGAGATAGGGAGGGGGAGAGAGGTGGGATAGACAAAAGTAGAGAAGGAAAGTGAGAGCCAGAGAGTGAGAGAGAGGGAGGGAGGGAGAGAGAGGTAGAGAGGGATAGGGGAGATATAGAGAATTAGAGGGGGAAGGAGAGAGAAGTAGAGAGGAATAAGTGAGAGAGGGAGAGAAGTAGAGAGGGAAGGAGAGAGTGAGAGAGAAATAGGTGTGATGGAAGGAGGGATAGGTACAGAGGGATATGTAATATAGAGAGAAATAGAGAAGGAAGGAGAGAGCAAGAGGGAGAGAGAAGCCAGGAGGGAGGGTAAATAAGTAGAGAGGGAAGGATATAGCAAGAGAGAGAGGAGGGAAAAAAAAGTAGAGTGAGAGAGGGAGAGAAATAGAGAGGGAAGGAGAGAGCAAGAGGAAGAGAGAAGGGGGGAGCAAGGGAGGGAGAGGTAGAGAGGGATAGGTGAGATAGATCACTACTTTCTTCATGCCATCCACTACTTTTCATGACCATAAATAATGTGGGCTTGTTATATTTTGTTATATGTCATTCCAAAATTCAATTTATATTTATTAACATCTATACTTTTTGTTGTATCAGTTGTAGCTCCAAAGGAGTGAAGAGAGGAGGACTCGTGAGCATGTTTGAAAGATAAGAGAACTAACAGACACTCCATCTAACATACTATTGAAGGTACCATGAGATCTTCTTCCTTCCCCTAGAGGGAAATGATTATGTATTAGGTTTGTTTTCTGTATGCCTACTTGGCATTTTAGAACATATGCTTTGTACTATCAATATATATGTGACATTTTATGTCCATATGGCTCTTTTGTAGTAAGCCTGTATGGCTTTTTTGGATATATTGTATATATTTTTTCAACATATATCATTGTATAGCCTTAAGACTTTTTTGATTAAATCAAATCTTATTTTACTACTATGATTCTTGAATGATATTATCGTGCATATTGTGTAAATTTTATGATTGAATGTTGTATGCATGGGTTTTTTTACATCTAATGCTTAAATAATTATTTTTGATTGCTCAATAAGCTCCATCTAATGTGTATTGTGTAAATAATCTCCTTTCCTGGTGGTTTTTATCCTTTGCAATGCTTCCATTACTTGTGCTTCACTTATTCACATGTATGATTCACTTATTCACATTTATACTTCATGTATATTACATGTATTCACATGTATGATTCATGATTTCAATGTATAATTCATGTGTTCACATGTATTCTTCATGATTCATGTGTATACTTCATGTATTTAAGTGTATGCTTCATAATTTTTGAGTTCTATTATTGTCTAGTGGCAAGAATTTTAACACCAAAAGGTTTCAAATGAACTATAAGAGATCCTTCCCATAAAAAAATATCATAGAAAAACATATTGCCTTTAATTCATTGATGAGGTTGGCATCCAACAACAAATGGTTCTGATTCTAAAGCTTTGCAATCATTGCATTTGCATCTATAGAACAAGTGGATGTTTCAAGCCTTGGGGGCATATATATCTACCTCTATTAACTTGTATGAACACATCAAAACACATGATAGTGGTTGATCCAACCAAAAAAATGTATTTGCATATACTAATATCACAAAATTTGACTTATCATTAAATGAAATAAATGCACAAGTCAATTTTAATTATATTTTGAAGATATTAGATGTCAATGAGCAACAATATAAGTTTGGTTCCTAGATGCATCACCCATGTGCAGTTATCACATATCTCCCATATTCATCATTTAAATAAATTAAAAAACATCTTTCCATTTTCTATGCATAAAATGGTTTATAACTCTAGAGCACAAAGAACCATATGTCATAGATATTGAATATCTAGATCCAATTTTTCACTAGTAGGGTGAGTTTTGCAACTCATCAAGGGTGCACTATTTGTTGACAACAACTATAGTTTGAACTCTTAAGGGATTGAACTGGTTGAACATAACTTGAAGTGATTTGGCTTGTTTTGGTGTGAAAGAGTACCATGCATAGCATAAACGTACCCATCTAGATGCATTGGAATAGTCCATTTGGTCACACAAGTTGCAAAACAAAAGTTACACCAATTTGCAACTTTACACTACTTGCATTTGAAAACTTTTTCCTCAAGCGAAAAGTCATCACCAAGGGAAAATGGCTCCTAGATAGAAAAAACTAAGAGGTTATTATAGAGGGGCCCAACACAATACCATAAGCCTAGACAAAGAATTTCTAAGCATTACAATAACTAAGTAATAGCCTGTCAAAGATTGCAACCATTTTGCACTTTGGACTCTTAAGGGATTGAGTCGGATGAACATAGCTCAGAGTGATTCAAAATGTTCTAGTTCAAAAGAGGACCATGATTATCATAAACTTACCCATCCAGATGCGTTGTAATATTCTATTTGGTCACATGAGTTGTAGAACAAAAGTTGCACCACATTGCAACTTTACACTGCTTGCATTTGATAATTTTTTCCTCAAGTGAAAAGTCATTACCATAGGAAAGAACCTCTAAGATAGAAAAACTGAGAGAGGTTATTGTAGAGAATCCAAACACAATCCCATAGGCTTAGTCGAGAAGTTTCTAAGCATCATGGTATCTGAGTAACAACACATCAAAGATTGCAACCATTTTGCACTTTGGACCCTTGAGGGATTGAGCTGGTTGAACATAGCTCGGAGTGATTCAACTTCTTTGGCTGTGAAAGAGGACCATTCCTAGCATAAACATACCCATTTGAACATGTTAGAATAGTTTTTTGGTTACATGAGTTGCAAAGCAAAATTTGCACCACTTCGCAACTTTACACTACTTATATTTGGCAACTTTTTTCTCAAACAAAAAATCATCAACACAAGAAAACTCCTCTGAGATAGCAAAAAAATGAGATAAATTATTATAGAGTGGCCCAACATGATCCCATAGGCTTAGATGAGAAGTTTTTAAGTGTCATGATATCTTAGTAATAGCCCATCAAAGATTGTAGTCATTTTGCACTTTGGACTCTTAAGAGATTGAGTCAATTGAACATAGCTTGGAGTGATTCGTTGTGTTTTGGAGTGAAATATGACTATTCCTAGCATAAACATACCCATTTTTATGTGTTCAAATAGTCTATTTGATCACATGAGTTGTAGCACCACTTTGTAACTTTACACTACTTGTATTTGACAACTTTTTCCTCAAGCGAAAATTCATCACCATTGGAAAATTCCTGAGATAGAAAAAACCAAGGGGTTATTATAAAGGGTCCCAAGACAATACCATTGGATCAAACAATAATTTTCTCAGCATCGAGGTATTCAAGTAACAACCCATCAAAGATTGCAGCTATTTTGCACTTTGGATTCTTAAGGGGTTGATTCGGCTGAATGTAGCTCAAAGCGATTCAACATGTTTGGGTGTGAAAGAGGACAATGAATAGCATAAAAATAACCATCTAGATGTGTTGGAATAGTTTTTTTTGCCACACAAGTTGCAAAACAAAAGTTGCAACACTTTGCAACTTTACACTACTTGCATTTGACAACTTTTTCTTCAAGCAAAAAGTGCTCGCCATAAAAAAATTCCTCTAGGATAGAAAAACCCAAGAGATGTTATCATAAATGGGTGCAAAAAAATCCCATAGGATCAAGCAAGAATTTTTTAAGCATCATGGTATCTGAGTAACAAACTGTCAAAGATTGCAACCATTTTGCACTTTGGAATCTTATAGGATTGAGCCAACTGAATGTAGCTCCGAGCAATTTGGCGTGTTTGGGTGTGAAAGAGGACTAGATTCATAGCATAAACCTACCCATCTAGATGTGTTGTAACAGTTTTTTTGGTCACACAAGTTGCAAAACAAAAGTTGCACAACTTTGCAACTTTACACAACTTTCATTTGACAACTTTTTCCTCAAGCAAAAATTCATCATGACAGGAAAATGCCTCTGAGATAGAAAAAAAATGAGATAGGTTATTATAGAGGTGATGAACATAATCCCATATACTTAGACACCAATTTTCTAAGTGAACCATATATTTTGGCACCACAAGATTCCCTAACTCTTCTAGGGTTTTTCACCTAAAAGGATAGAGGTAGGCCAAAATGCTAAGTGGGTTCATTCAAATTATGCAATGTAGGATGTTTTTTAAGCTAAATTAAATGAACTAAATACAATTAAGTGATCTATATGGCTGATTACGAATGCAAAAACTAATATTTATGCTATGTTGGAAAACACAATGTGATATGCAAACAATGAACTATGGATGAATAAATGCAAAAATGAAAGAAATGAGTTGAATTAGTATACACCTAGAGGTATGATGAAGATTCTAGAATGTTCTGGATGCTTTCTGGAATTACATAAATTCACCAGTGGGACTCATTCACCCAGGGTGGCGAATCAATCATGCTTTTAGTAAAAAAAGTTAGAAACAGGTTTTTGAGTGTCAAGATCCAGAATCTGACAAAAATTAGATTTTCATCCTTAAGGTGGGACTCATTCACCACTAGTGGTGAATCAGTCCTCTCCTAAATTTCTGAGAAATTGGGAGACAACTTTGCAACACCAGACCTAAGGATGTTTTCTTGTCGGGTTGTCGAATTCAATTCTATAAGAAATAGATAAAATACCTTCTCCAAGCATGAAATATGGTTGATTCGACTTGAAGCACTTTGTTGACTTGTTGACCACTCTTAAACACCTAAATGCTTGTTAAATTTGTACACAAAGGTCTGTAAACACACATACAAGAGGGGGAAAATGGTTGAGGGTTAGCAAATAGGGGTTTTCCTTGGTCAAACCCCACTTTGGTAATCAAACCCTTAATGAAATAATGAAATGCAAGAAAAAGATAAACTAATAACATGCAAATTCTATCAACTTACCAAACCCTTGTTGAAGTAAATATGAAGTTGTGTCAATGGATGCTTTAGAATGCTTGATGAATGCTTGAGTTGATGTTGTAAGGTGCTTGAATACTTGAGTGAATGAAAAGATTGCTTGAATGTGATGTGAGATTGCAGGAGATGTAAGATGAGGTGAAAATCACTTGTTTATACAATCTTATGCCTTAATAACCCATTGATACCTCATCACAGACTGACATCAAGTGATTTTGAATAAAAACCCAAAAGGAAATTTAAAATATTTTGAATTTGGAGCCAAAGGAGACTCATTCGCCACCCATGGCGAATGGGTCCCACATAGGACCTAAAAATGGGTGTCAATAATTAAGTCATATTTAATGTTTTTTTTAGGTTTACATTCAAAAATACACTTAATTAAGCTTTATAAGGGCATAAAGGGGTAAAATAAAGCATAAGAAAGGTATAAATAGTGAAATTATGCCTAGAAAAGCATGTAATCTTGTTACAAGACTTTACAACACTTCAAAATAAGGCTTGTTTAGTGATGAAGAGGTGATTTTTTGGTGAATTATAATGAATAGAGCTTAGAAGAGTGTAGAAATTCTTTAAAACATGTTGGAACTGTAAATTTTTGAGCATTTTTACAAGTTTTCCATAACCCTAATTTTCCATATTTCCCTCATCATAAACGCATGGGTCTATTTTCATTTCATTCTGCCTATATTTTTCCCATAAAATCATCTAAGTCTGCATTTTTCACGTTACAGTTCCATTTCAGCATGAGTTCATGACTGTCTCCCCGACCCATTATGCTTCTATGCTAAAATATGTCTATTGTAGGTTTATTGGCAGGACTTATGAGATATCATGGTGATTGGATTTTACCTATAGATGGTTTTTGGCATGACATCTTTACTATCTCGATGACAAAGGATATATTGGCATGAGCTAAGGGTCTTCGGTGTAGTATTTCATTGAATATATCATGTCATTCTGACCTGCGTTTGGAGGATTCTTATCGGCAGGAATTAAAAGCTTCGGTAAAAAGTCTTAGTGAACTAAATATGTCTCACTGACCGTGTGCAAAAAATATTATATCAACAGGAGTTGGTGATATTCAGGATGATGTCCTAATGATTTTAATGGGTCTTGCCAACTATGTGTTTCTTTCAAAAAGGGTTATCAGGAGGAGTCTTACTAACAAACAGATTAAGGATTCTCTTTGGCCTAACATGTTACTTTCGGTGCAAGGTCATAGCGATGTCATTTTTTCACACCAACCGACGACTAAAGGAACATATCGGTAAGAGTTTGAGCTATCGAGATGAGGTCTCGGCGAGTGACCTTCGGTCTCACCGACTTTACACATGGAGTTTCTATCAAAGGGGCATCTCGGTGAAACTAAGGTGACTTTGGGGTAGGTCCTGGCGAATGCATGTGGGTCTCACTGATAATATACAAGGGGGTGACTTTGTCAGTATAAGATTGGTGTTGTCTCAACGAACATGAATGATCTCAGGGCTTTCAGTAAAACAAAAGAACACTCTATATGAGGTCTCCCCGATATCATGTGGTCACAGCGAAGTAAATTGGACTGATGGTGCATCGGTGAGAAAGTTGATATGTCACAGTGACACATAAGATGAGTAAGGGGCTTTTGGTATGACTCAATGCACTCTTTGGGACCTCTCCCCAATTTTGTATTGTCTTGGCGAAGGAAAATGAGTGGACTCTGTCAGTAAGAAGGTTGAATTTTCTTGGTGACCCAAACGTATCATGTGGGTTCTCAATATAACACAATGTGGTCTATGGGATGTCTCTCTGATATTGAAGGGGTCACGGCGAAACATAAAGAGCATGGGGTGATAGCAATATAGTTTCCTTTGGCATACCTGCAGGGTTGTTTTGGCGATTGCCTCAGTGAATGATTAACAAGGACTTGAGCACTATGGCCGACATGAAAATTGCTAAATACTGTTGTAGGCTGACATGGGGTTTTGCCCAATTATAACGGTTGGTCGATATGGATTTTTGGCCAACATGGAGTTTCAAAATGATGTGTTTGTTCAAATTCTAATGTATAAGTATGCACTCCAAAATGTAACATGAGATGAGATCAGATTTTAGAATAGATACAGTAGATTAGGAATGGCTACAAGAGAATAAAGTTCTCATATAAGAGACTATGATGCATGTTTTCAAATGGCGATTTCAATGAAAATTAGTTAGTGTGGTAAGTTATTTCTAGTGTCAATTGTATGTTGAGTTTATTGAAAAGTATTGCTAAGTTGTCTCCAAGTTGATTCTTTTTGGTTGTTTAAATTGATATAACAAGTTTATTTTTAGTTTATCAGTGCACATTTTCTATATATGTGTGATTAATTAACCGGTTCTCTCAAGGAGAGATTAAATCCTTTGGTAGATCACAGTAATCAGGAAGATTCATCTAGATTATTAAAGTAGAGCTTAGTAGTCATAATCTTGCATTTTTATACAAGTTATAAACAAATCATATGCTAACAATTTGAGTCTCTACCAAAATAAGTTGCTCACTTCTATTTCATTGGACTCTGCATACCCAATAAGGCACTGGTCTCTGCACTTCATCATTTTGAATTCATTCATTTTCTTTACATTTGATAATTGAACATTTTAGGATTTAGATCAGAAGATTGCTTTTGCTATTGCTATCAAGTTCGGTTTCATTTGTTCACTTCCATCTACCATTGTGGAAAAATCATTGTGCAAGAAAGATAATCACAAGTCAAGTCTGCTTCATTCAGAAAGGTACACCTACCTAGGTCTAGCAGCACCTGAAGCATAAAAGGTTGAAAACTTTTGACCTTGTTTGTTACCCTAAAGCATATCAAGAGATTGGCAGCCTCTTGAGGTATTCTGCCCATGTTTTTGAGAGCTAACACAACACTTCATAGCACCTTCACAAGATGTCATTATTTAAATTTTAGTACCTAAATATGCATGTTCAAGCCATATTATAGCATAAAGTTAGAAAAAAATAGACCAAACATCATGAAGCAAGGCCTACAAGACCATGAAAATGACAAAGGTCCATTTTTCTATGGTGTGTTTAGTCCCCAGTTTAGTGAGAGGATGAACTTGCTTCAAACTCACACTAAAGTAGCCATGAACATCAAGAGGAGGGTTCAAATGTACTTATGTTTGCAAGATGGAATGACAACGATTAAGAGGAATGATCAAGCCCCCAGGATGAATATCCCATGGCTAACTAAGCATAAGAACAAAGGAACACACAAGTGTTAAAATGAATGAATAGGATAAAGCTTCGATCATTTTTCCAACTAGTTGTGGATTAGATCTAGGCTTATTGTTTGAAAAGGAAAATCTATACAAACTCTGGGGTGACAAAACTCATGATAGTCTGCTAGGTGAGAAAACCAAAAAAAGTGAAGTAGATATGCTAGTTGGAATGCACTCACAAACACATAGGTGGCTATGGGGAAACTCATGTCACTGGATGGGCTTCCTGCTCAACCATATTAAAGTTATACCTCCTTATAACTTTAAGAAGGAGCCACAAGGGAAAATGTCAATTCTTGCTTCATGAGACAAGGAAAGCTTTGTATGCTTAGAAATCTTGAACAAAGAGCAAGGTAGCAAACATGCAAAATGTAAAATGTAAAAATGTAAAATGCAAAATATATTCAAAGGAGACTTGTTAAGTTCATGCAAGGTCAGTCACTTAGAGGACATTGTGTCTAATTTTGCAAGAGAGGACCAATCAAATAATAGAATATTCACAACTTAGGGGATGTAGTGTGTCACATCAGGCCACCAAGAGGAATGTAGTATGCTAAGATAGATCACACTTATGAAGGATATCACACCTTATGTCATCCACAAAGTGACGAACACATCATATGAATGACAAGGCTACACTAAGGATGAAGAATGAAAATGAGTTGATGGTAATGTATGCCCCCCACTTTAAAGGAATTTCTAGAAACCATTTTGGTGAGAAATTACTTTAAAGTAGTGAAGGAAAGAAAATGCAAAAAGGAAAACAAGACATGAGAGCCAACTAGGAAATCCCCATGCCAAGTCATATGTTTCTAAGTAAGGTTGCATCATGTCAATGAAAAGAAAAAAAAAGAAAAGGAGGTTTTCCCCCAGAAAAGAACACACCAAACACATAAGGGATCTATGGATTTGGGCTCAATATGTTTGTTGTTGCAATGTTTTTATGAAAGAGCTTGGAACTGTCATCATTCCCTAAAGCACATAGAACTAGAAGAATGACACAAAGAGAGTGAAAACAAAAGAAAAAGACAATCCATTTTGGGTCAACATGGAAGAGGCATTTTGGTCTTAATGATTTGTGTCATCCCCAAAAGGAAAACACACGTGAAACAAAAACAAAAATGCAAATGACGAGAAAAAGCTTTTGGGTCAACATAAAGGAGACATTTCAGTCTCAATGCCTTGTGTCATCCCCAAAAGGAAAAAAACAAGCAAGAATGAAAAAGAAAAAGGACCTTTTGGGTCAACATGGAAGAGACATAGGGTGTCTCAACGCTTTGCATCATCCCCAAAAGGAAAACACAAAACAAAAGCAAAAAAAATAATGTACAACATATAGAAGAAGAGAGGTACAAATAGAAGAAGGAACACGATACATGGATAAAATAACAAAAGAAAGAATAAATAAAATGTACAAGGCCGGTAATGTGAATGTAAGTCAACCATATAATAACTCATCAGCCTCCCAATCATGGTCGGTGTATTGTGAGGGTGGTTAATTGTCCAAAGGAAGAATTGCAAGCATTGAACTTAGAGATGTATTCTTTACTTGGTTCAGAAGATTTATCATTTAAGCTCATGGTAGATGAAAATAAATAATTTAGATCATTGTGCACTTCTTCATCTTTTTTTTTTTTATCTCGACATCATCATCAAGATTGATGATGATGGGAGGACAAAGGGTGATTTCTAAGGAAGGATGTATGAAAAGTTGTGCCTACTAGATTTGTTCATTTTGTAGTGAGGGTTGGACTATGTCATCATGTGGCAGGTTAGGAGGAGGGTGGTCATCTATTATTTCTATCAAAGGAAAAAAAAATCTTTATTTTCTTCTATTTGAGACTGGGGAGGGAGGAGATGACAATGATGCCTACACTCCCTAGCACCATGGTTTTGTTTAATTATATTTTGAAGTTTTTGAGGTGTAAGAGCATATTGAGTCATCATGGGTTCATCTTCTTTCGAAGGGGGATGAACAAAAGAAACCAAAGAGGATGGACCAATCACTTTCTCTTTGTCCTTATACACTTGTTTAATGCGAGGAGGCATGGCAAGATTGGTTTCATTTTTTCTTGGTCATTTAAACAATGGTGTTGAAGTGTTTAAGGGTGGTTGTTAAGGAGGTTGTATGGTTTGTTCAATGTTGGAATCAGGATGAAGCATGGTTTCATCTAGGATAGGAGGAGCGGAAGTTGATGGGGACATGTTATGAAGATACAACTCGGCTATTCGTTTAGCTTTGAATTTTTGATAGGCTATGAAAAGGAAGTCCTTTGAAGGGGTGATGGGTTCCATAGATTCAGAACAAAAGGATTCTAAGGAAAAATTACCTTTAGAGGATAATGGATTAAAGCCACTATGGTGTATGGTAGATATTTCATTTCCATGTGGAAACATCAACCATTTATGGACCACTGATGGGACTGCTTTCATTAAGTGAAGCCAAGGGTGGCCTAGTCGTAAATGAAATTGATCTGATTGTGGAATAACGATCCTCAGCCGAATTTTTTTTCCTAATTTGAGAATCTTACCTTTAAAAATTTCAACCTCGTCATAATGATCCTCCTTGACTTGAATGCCAACTTTTCTCTTTTTAAGTTGATCATCAGAGTTGAATATGGATTCCAAGGTAACCAACCCTTTGGGAAGTTTGTTTGTCTTTAGCTGTATCACTTGATCCTCGTACTACTGCTTAATTTTTGTTTGATTAACCATGGAGAACTGATCCTCCTCAACCAAAAAAGAAAATATGTTCATCATTGTCAAAAACCTGCCAGTGAATGTTGTTATCAGGAATTGATGGCCTGACTACAACCTTTACATACTATTGTACTTTCTCCTTTCTAATGTCATCTGGAATATCAAACTATGCCCCAATGGCTGCAAGCCTATCATCATGCTTGTTCTGGTTCCTTGGAATAGACACTAAGTTAAAGGCATCAAAATCCTCAAGCATGTTCCACACTCTATTTCTATAAGACTTTAGTGTGTCATTTTTAGCAACATTCATGCCTCTTATTTGATGGAAAATTAATTCATTGTCCCCATAAACTTTCAAGTAGGTTATTCCTCTCTTCCTTGCCCACTCAAGACCTTGAATAAGTCCATACTTAGCACTGTTGTTAGAACATGCAAAAGCAAAATGAAAGGCTGAAAAATACTTATCACCCTGTGGAGAAATCAACATTGCACCTCCACCTGCTCCATTATTGCTTTTGGAACCATCAAAGAACATCTCCCAAAGTCCACTTAGTGGTTGCAGCAACTGGTCTGCATCTTTCTCTAGGTTTGGAATCTTTGTGTCAGTCTCAAGAATGACATAGTTACCCATACCAGCATCTTGAATGAGGTCTTCAAGACTATCCAACACATTTTCAACTACCCATTCATGTAATAGCACATTAGGAATAGCTTCTGATTGAAATGCTTGAGCAGCAACCACCTCACTATCAGTTGAAACAACACAATTTGTGTCTAGAGTAATGGGAACAACATTGATAGGACTTGGATTATATGGATCAATGTGATCTTTAGCCAACCTTTCAGATTTAATGGTAACCTTAGTTCATATCTTGTTCTAAACAACATGTGTGACCAATCAGCTGATACGTAACCACCTATCTTGGCTGTAAAGTCTCTTGATAAGCACAAGGAAAAGAAAGGTGGAAGGTCTATGACACATATGTCTTGGGGAACTAAAAAATTAGGACAAGCATGAAGGGTGAGACTCAAATCCTTAATGATGCCAACGTATTGACAAAGGTTCCATCCAATTGAATGACTCCCTTCTCTAAAGGCTGATACTTTAGTCCAAGCTTGTCAACAATCTACTTTGGCATCATCGAGCTACTAGCTCCACTGTCTACCATACAGTTATGAACTAACTTGTCACCTATGATTACTAAAACATAAAAAGGAGGTGGTTTAACTCCTTTTCCTATCTCTATGTTAGGCTGTTGATCATTTCCCTAAGGATTATTTGTTAGCACAGCTCTAACTTGACCTATTGGGGACTCAGATTCATCAGACATTTTTAAACTTGACAAGGTTGACTGTAATATATCCTTTTGACTTGGGATGGCTAATGAATCCCACATAGACATTGTAACATTCATTTTCTTCATAATATCAAGAATATTAAAGGGCACAGCTGGGTTTACTTTATAATGTACCTTTATGCGAGTGTGATCAGCTTGCAAGTGTGGTTGGTCCTTGATCGGGAGTTGCTGATTTCTTTGCCAAACAGGGGTCACTTGAGATGTAGATGGTTCTACAATTGTTGTCTTTCCTTTTTCAGTCACTTTACCAAGCTCAAATGCTCTCTTCTTCACCCTGGTGTTAGCTGCAACTAGAGAGTTATCTACATTCAATCCACAAAATTCTTCACTTTTCCAGTTAAGTAGGGTAGCATCATTGATAAGTTGATCTTGGTGTTGTGGAGATGGATCATTAAGTACATGTTGTTGTGAACTTGAGGTATTTCGTACCGTCAGTGCATGATTAATGATTCCAATTTAACAAGTGGCTTGATTATGAGACTGGTTACAAGGGTAACACCACTCATAATCTACTGCTAAGTTATTTTGAATAGGAACCAAGTCCTTAACTGCACTAACAGGTGCTAGAGCATAGGCTTGAAAAGGTCTTGTGTTCACATTCTGTCTTGGGCCCTGGTAATTTCCCTGGTAGGCTTGTCTACTACATTGATATGCTTATTGCTAACCTAGATTTTGTTATTGATAAGGCCTACTATATGATTGCTACTTTTCCAAGCTGATAAGTTTATTTCCAAAAGTCTATAATAAACTTTTAATCTCTTGTAACTCATTTGGAGAACATGAAACAGTACCTTATTTTGTTACAACAGCTGGAACAGATGGAAAAGGTACAAATGAAGTATCTATAAGGGAATATTTGCATGAATCTCTAGGAATATAGGCATTGGTGGCCTGGGAGCAAGTTTACCAGCTTGTATTAAGCTGTTTTCAGCTCTTATTGCTATTTCAAAGGCATCTGGTAGAGAAACCCCTCCCATTGATTGTATCATAACAACTATATCGATGTTAAGAGCCCTCAAGAAGTACAAAAATGTATACTCTAGAGGTGGCCTCACCATTGTAGGGATTCTATCCCAAGTTCTTTGAAATATAAAGTTGAAGTCATTCATCTGCTCTTGAGGGGCTCTCCTAATTGTGGTTAATTGTTCTAATATAGACAAGTTATCAGACCTGTCTTGAAATTGTTTATGCAACTTGTCTCCAAATTCATCCCAAGTTGCAATTGATTTGATTGCTAAGCCCCTATACCATTGCATAGCTCTTCCTTTCAGTGAAGTAGCTAGTAATCTTACTGCAACATCCTCTTGGGTTATGTGATGGACTTTGCATAATGAGCCACATCTCGCATGTGTTCAATCGGAGTAGTTTGGTCTTCCCTTGTGAAAGTCGGCAGACTCTTCAAGGCTGCCATTGGGATGTCATTGTGCTATGTCAAATTCAAGGGGATCCCTCCATTGAAAGAAACAAAGGGTTGATTCCTCAGAGCGGCCATTGGATGTGGCTAAGGTGGATTTACTCATACAGCAAAATGAGATCCCACTGATGGAGGGGTAGACTGAACTCTTCTAGAATAGATAATTGTTGTTCCTCACCTTTTTGTTGCTCTGCCTTATCGTCTTGGTGGTGACAACTGCAAATATTCAAAAGGACCTAAGCTGCTTCTTGTCTGAACTCTTCTCATAAACTATAGAAGGTGTTGATTTATGGGGTTCCTTCTCTTTATGGAGTCACCAAGTATGCCAAATGACTTCTATAAAGCCTCAGACTCGCTGGTTGCATACTAAACTAGCAATTCAATCTAATTTATGTCCCACCTAGCGTGCCAGAAACTGTTGTCACCTAGAAATGTACCCTATACAAAGTTTATAAAACTGAGCTTTCTAGAGGAAACATGGGATCATTTCAAGGTCGTGGGTCACCTGAAGCTAAAATGAACCTCTAGACAAGTTTAGCTTCCTAGTGTTATCACCTAAACTATTGATCTTTGTGAGGTAAAGGGAGAAGGAATACATCAATTAGAAAAGTTATTCCTATGGTGATACATCGCATTGATAAGAAATCATGAAATGAAAACAAGATGAAGATACACTGAGAAAACTTAACGACGACTACTTTACTTACTCAACATAACTTGTTTAGACTTATGCATAATTCTCAAAAGGCTTAATCTACAAATGTATCTTAAGAAGGAAAGATTAATTTCACAGCTTTAAGGTATGAATACAGATTTAGAGATACACAGTTGAGAAAACTTGCATAAGCTAAAAATACAGAGATGAGAGTAGTATAAGCATTAATACTTGCTTTCAAGGTAAGCTCTATTTTTCATTCCAAATTTCAGTTAGGTTACAAAGCATACATTATCTGAGGAAGGATAGTTAAAAATCACTAACTCATGTGGATGCATAACTCGAACTGTTTACAAAAAGGCAAAAAAATGCCTTATATACCAAAAGTGTGTTGGCCCCCTTAGGGTTTACAAAATTATTAGTCCTCGGAAAAATCTATCCTTGGATTTTTTGATTGAAATTAATGTTGCATTCCTATGTGTCCTTGTTGTTTATGTCGGTGAAGAATCATTTTCTAGAGAAACCTTTAGATCTTTTGCAGCTACCAAACGAACTTACTTTTGGTCCTCGTGTCCTCCCTGAACCTCCTCGGCTGAGTTGCCTTGAATGCTTCTGACCTCAGAGCAGATCCACGTTTCCTTTTCTTCATTGATCTTCTTTGTCAAGGAATTAATTAGTCAAATCATCAATGTTTCATCTTTGGCTCCCTCTGATTGGTTGGGCACATTCCACATAGATTCCCTGTGGTTCAAAAGATCATTCAATCAAAATCACATCTTGGCAAGACACTAGAAGTGTCTCACCGATGTGATTATACCCCTCTAAAGCCATCAGCACAACATGTGACAGTCGGTGAGACATCATAGCAGGCTTTAAAATTCATATTGATACCACCAAAACCCATCGGCAAGACAATCAGCATTGGTCAGAAGTTACAGTGAGCACCACTAAGTCACACTGATACCCTTTTCATTTGGAAAATCCATTGCTATCAGCCAGAGATTATGTGTTCGGGAAGACCTCCTAGCAAAGCCCCTCATCTCTCAGTGAGCACATCCATGTCAGCAAGACACTACCAGGTTGGTGAGACCTTATGGCAATATTGGATCTTCCTCCCCGAGCTGGTTCTACTTCAGGGAGACCCCTCTTGGTTGATGGGACCTCTCATCGAGCTCATTTCAGTCACCTTGAGCTCATTCTATTTCAGCAAGAATCCACCCTGCCAGTGAAACCTCTTGCCGAAACTACCTTCCTTTGCTAATACCCCCTAGTCAGCGAGACATCTAGAAGGTCTTGGTGACTTTCTTCTTGGAATATTTTTATGCCAAACTTGACCAATTCAGGCTTTCCAACTGAGTTCCCTGTGACCTGATTGAGCCTATAGGTGATCATTGGGTAACATTTCTGGTGACCTTTGCTAGATTTTTTCCTGCTAAACATGAATACTAGTAGCCTAGGCTTATCCATTGGGCATGGAGTCATTAGGAAAACTTCAGAAATAGATCCAGGGAAACTTTGTACATGGCTGCAACTCACTTAAGGCTTATAGAACGCAACAAGTTGCCAAGAATGATAAAAAGGAGAAGCTAAAAAGAAGCTATTTACTGTGCTAAAACAACACTTAGGGAATGGAAAAAACAAAAACAAACAAACTACAGTGCATAAGCACTTATTGAAAACATAAAACCTAGCCTAATATGTACAATGGAAGTCACTCATCAGACTTGAAAGTAGGGTTTAAGGTGTATCTCATTGACTGGGATAGGTAGTACTTCCCCTTCTATTGTAGCCAGTTTATAAGCATTATGTTCCTTACAGTCTCTGATAATGAATTGACATGTCGACATGTTGTCGAACTTAGTGTGATGG
The DNA here is from genome assembly GCA_007258455.2 of Sequoia sempervirens. NCBI lineage: Eukaryota > Viridiplantae > Streptophyta > Pinopsida > Cupressales > Cupressaceae > Sequoia > Sequoia sempervirens. The sequence continues at coordinate 39,351,037 of VDFB02000017.1, read as the reverse complement.
TTGGGCCTGCTTTTCAAAACATCCCATTTGAGCACAAGGTCTCCCATCTTAAAAGATTTTCTTGTAGCCATCTTGTCAAATGTCTTCTTTTTTTGGAGCTGATGGTACTCCAAAACCTTCATTGCTTTGTCCCTTGATTCTTCGAGCTCCATGAGCTCCACATATCTCATGGACATTAGGTCCTATTCCTCAAACATCTCCAACTGATGTATAATGTCAAGAGCTGGGAGCTCCACAGACAAAGGCAATCTTGCCTCTTTGCCATAGACTAACATGTATGGTGAATTACCAATAGACCTCTTAGGAGTCACTCTGTCTGCCCAAAGTGCATACCTTAAATTAATATGCTAGGTTTTTTGATTATCCTCCATTGTTCTTTTGATAATCTTGATGAGATTCTTATTTGTGCTTTCAGCTAAACCATTACCCTGAGGGTAATAATTTGAGGATGTATTCAAATGAATGCCATGTTTAACAGCCCAATCAGTTAATCTTAATCCCATAAATGCAAGAGCGTTATTAGATATGATAGAGTCAGGAACTCCAAATCTGGTGACTATATCCTCATAAAAGCTCAAAACTGAAGACTCTTTTTCCTCTTTCAAAGCTATCGCTTTTGTCCACCATGTGAAATAGTCTGTAGCGGTGAGCACCCATCTATGACCAGTACTAGATGGTCGATTAATTGGCCCAATAAAGTCAATGCCCCATCTCATGAAGGGCTGCTCCACTTGAATTGGATGTAGAGGCATAGCAGGTAACTTTTCCTTTCTTAAAAATAGAGCACATTTGATGCACTTTCTTGACCATGCATAAGCGTCTCTAAACAAGTTGGGATAGTAATAACCAGCTCTCATGATCTTCCATGCAGTAGTTCTTGGAGCAAAGTTACCTCCTGCAGTTCCATCATGAAACTCATGAAGTACCTTCTCGCTCTGATCACTATGAATACAACTTAGCAGAACACCATTTAGATCCTTTTTAAAGAGAACATTATTTACCAGCACATATGGTATGGACTGCAGTCTGAAGTATCTTCTTTTAGCTCTAATCAAATCTAATGGACACTCACCAGTTTCTAAAAATTGGGCCATGTCTTGAACCCAATTAATTGTTCCCACAGGCACATCGTCTTGAGCATCCTGAGACTCACTTGTATTAGCAAAAATAACATCCTTTTCTAATTCACTTTCACTGCTTGACCCTATAGCAAGTTGTTCACAGAGACCTTTACCTCTAACCAATTTGGTAATCTTGATATCTACATCATACTCCATGACCTTAGTGATCCACCTTGCTCTTTTTTCATTCAGATCTTTGTTCAACAGAAACTCCTTCACACTTGAGTGCGCAACCAGAATATGAATCTTACTATTTGAAACTAGAGGCTTAAATTTCCTTAGGCTTCTAATCACAGCAAGAACATGTTTCTCAACAAATGTATACTTCTCTTCATAATCAACAAGTACTTGACTGAAGAAAGCAATGGGCTACTCCAAATTATCCCTATTTTTTTGAACTAGGATAGCAGAGATTGAACTACTGCGACCAAATGCATACAAAAAGAAGTCTTTAGTGAAATCTGGAATTACTAATGTGGGAGCAGATGCTAAATCCTCCTTGATTTCTTCAAAACTACGCTTTGCTTCTTTTTTCCAACTAAAAACTGTGTTCTTTTTTAGCATGGCAGTCAAAGGCTATAGTAAACTTGCAACATCAGGAATAAATCTTCTAAGAAAGTTAATTCTCCCTAAAAATATTCGCAATCCCTTCTTATGATTAGGCAACGGTAGCTCCAATATAGCTTTAACTCTTTCAAAATCAATGGTAACTCCATCTTTTGATACTATATAGCCTAACAGTTTACCTTCATGAACTGCAAAAATAATTTTTGTAGGGTTGAGGGATATCCCATACTTTACATTTTTCAAAAACTTGCTTGAGATGCACATATGTTCCTTTGCATTTTTTTAATACACAGTTATGTCATCCAAATAAACTATCAGACATCTTTGAATTAAATTCTGAAATGCCATATCCATGGCATGCTGAAAGGTGGCACTAGCATTTGATAAACTAAAAGGGATTCTCTTGTAAGCCATAGTGCCCCATTTTTTTGTAAATTTTGTTTTATACTGATCCTCCTCTTTGACTAGAATCTAATTATAACCAGAATACCCATCCAAAAGAGAAAGAGTTGTCTCAGGTGTAGCATTGTCTCTAGAGACTAGCTCGTCTAGCCCTATTTCGACTTCTAAATTTGCAGAGTGAAAGAAGCACTTGAGAGTTCTCTTCATTCTTGATTCTTTTCCTAAACACCCTTTAGAGTGAGGTAAGTTAGGGAAGCCTTCTGCTCTTTGCTCTTCGTGACCTAGAGCCTTGCTATGGTTGGTCCCCCTCTCTTACTTTTTTGGTGAACCTGATGTGAACCATTTTAGTTCCACTTAGTAGTGTTGAAAGGTCCTTTCCTCATATCCTAGGAGTGTTGTAGGTGTGAGTTTTGTGAGTAATTTCACCTTGCAACCCAACATATGACCCCTAGTAGGCATACTTGGAAGTTTGTGTAGGCATTGTGTAGTGGAGCCTTAATTGTGTCACTATCTAGTTGTGAATCCTTGGGAGATTTGTGAAAATGTTGTTTAGTGTATGTGATGACTTCATTTTTGCATCTATCTATCCCCTCTATGTATCATATGAATAGTACTCCTTGTATAACCTTCACCTCATAGGACCTACCAATGGGTTATAATAGAGAACCATTTCCTCTTTACATCCCCACACGAATCAACAGAAACAATTTAGTAGGTGTTCTTGTTGACTCGACTTGTCAGGTGGATATAATGTCTGAGGAGATCATATTAGTCAATTTTCTACATTAATATGGGTATGATGCACTTGAGAGTAACATCCATACACATAATGGACTTTCTAACCTTCCCTTGGTAGCATCACCTTGTCGGTCCTTGTTAGACCTAAGTTGGTAAACTTGCTCTTCGATATAATCCCAAGGTTTGAACTCTTTAGGGTGAAACTAAGTATCCCTTGGTTGGTCATTGTGAATGTGGTTCCCTCAATCGTGCATAATTTTTTGTATTTTATCCATGAGGGTTCAGTGCACGTAATCCGTTACACTGGTTATAAACCACCAGTTGCATGTGGAAGCTATTCCTTAGACCACATTTTTCCTACACCCATTGGTCTACTTCTGCCTAGGATGAACCTCTTGTACTAAACCTATGAGAAGTACAAGAAAGGGAACATAATTCCTAAGGTGAGATATCCTCCATCTCCCTATGCCATCTTGCATAGGACCTATTTGAAAGTTAATAGTGATGCCACTATGGCCCTGAGGAAGGAAGAAGAGAAGCACGATTGAGGTTCCTTTTCCTCTTCTTTCATTTTCCAACTTCTCATTTCATCTCATCCTATGGTGACATCATCAAATTCTTTTTCACATTTGTGAGAGAACCCTATGGTGCTCGCTTGGTGAAATCCCAAGTGTTCTACACTTGAAATTTTTGTTCTACCCGCCATGCTTAGGCATGTTCAGTATAGTAGAAGGAAAGGCCCCCATGGGGAATCCTCTTATTCTCTGCCTCCATGGCCTTCTACCACTCCTACCCCCAAATTAGTGAATGAGAAGAGGCCCACCATAGAGGCACTAGAATTGAATCCCCTCACTATCTCTCAATCTCTTCCTCCTGCTCCCATCTAGGAGTCCCTCCCTCCAATGAAGACAGTTGTGATGGATAACCCAATGGCTAAGTAGGAACCATTCATCCCATCCTAGCTCCTAGCCTCTAGCTCTCTCAAAGTCATAGAAACTTCCATGCATGTGAGTGCATGTAACAACAAAAGTTTCTGGCAGTTGAACAGGTTGCTTTGCAAAGGAAGGAAGAGGATTTGACTATCCCTATTTCAAGGCATGTTGTTGCATCCTCCTCTCCCCTCCTCTTTGCTTTAGTTCAGTCAGTCTCAATGCTTCTTCCAACTCTCGCTATGAGCATGGACACCTCTTACTCTAAAAAGGTGTAGGTGCTTATTTATCCTTCTATTGAGTGTCCTCTCTTGATGTCCCTTCTAGACATCCCACTATTTTAAAAACTTGTGGATATGTCGCACAACTCGGTGGTATCTATTGTGGTTTTCTCCTCTACCTTCATGCCTCTTGCTTTTTCTATGGGTAGTTCACATCCTCTGATGAAGTAGAAGGTGGAGGTTGTCCCTACCAAAAATGGGGGGCATAAGAGGAGTCCACCCTCTTCAAAGGGTGGTTCGTCGTTAGCATGTGTCATCCTTGTAATAGAAGATGTTCCAGCTTCCCTTGAGTTTGTGACTGCTCCCAAGTCACTTGGTAAGCCAAGTAATGAACCTCAAGTTCCACCTCCCTTGCCCATTGAGGTAACACATGGTAATCCTATAAAGTGCATGTTTAACTCTTTGGATGAGGTCCCATCCTTGTTAGCGATCTTCACAAAATCACTGACCTTCACTCCACAAAATCTAAGTGGAGGAGACCCTGAAGAGTCTCCTTCCTTGGCCCTTGTTGTGGGAGGGTCAGAGGGTTCCCCCCTTAATATTCCACCATTGTAGGCTTGTTTTCCTTCCTTGTACTATGATTTAGATTGCGAAGCAAACAACCTCTTAGTCGATGAGTGTTAGGGGGTGCCTCTTCTTTACCTTTAGATTACATGTGTGTTTATTGTGATGTGTTCCCCCATGCTTGTGTTATGTGTTCCTAGATCACCCTTATCACCCTTGTAGGTGCTTGGATACAAGAGTGATTATATTTCATAAAAATTCCTCTATTTGTGGCATCATTCTTTCTATATTATTTATTTTGATTTTTGGAAAATTGGGGATGATGCAAGGTGTTGTGGGCATTTAAGATTCCCTTCCATGTTGACCCAATTTTTTATTTTTACTTTATCTTCTCATGCATTCTTCACATGGTCTAATATAGTATGGGGTTGATGAATTTCATCTATATACCATTATTATAATTGTATATATTTATGAGCATCTCTAACCCAAAAATATCATATCACCCTTGTGCCTTTTGTTTGTGATTTCATTGTTTCTTTCATGCAGTGTTGTTATCTTTCTCTCTTCTTTTCTTGAGTTGTGATGTTGTGGTGCTCATGTGTTGCCCCTTGTATGTGTGAAATTATCACCATGGTGGCATCTCACTATGTCCCATAAGCCACAACATCACTCTTTCATTCTTGCTTTTCTCTCCTTAGGATGTTGTGTGCCTTTGCATTCAGTGTGCACAACCCTAAAGAGAAGCTATCATATCAACCTTGATTTTAAGAAAACACATTTGTTTCCAATGAATCTTTTCTCAAAATCTTTGCAACCTTTTTCAAATATTGCATTCTCAACAACGACCCCTAACAAAGCATGTTTTCTTCATCATGGGTTCACAATGAAAGAACTTGAAGAACCTTCCTCCAACAAGGGAGTAACTTTTCCTATGGGAGAAGCCTCAGCCTTCCCCTTGTGAGGGGGAATTTTCTTCCTTTTGAATTCCTTGATGAAGTGAACATCTTTCGAAAGGATTCCTTGAAGATTGAATTGATTTGTGAAAAATATTCTTGCACTTTCAAATAGTGCATCCCTCGAGTGGACCACTCCTCTTTTGAAGGGTTCCTAAGGGGATCCTTTGGAATCCTTTCAATTTTTTGACTTTCTGCATGACTGTCTATCTATTTTCCTACATGGCTGCTTTTTGGTTTCTAACATGTTTTATCTATGGATTAGCACATTGTTGCTTTGTAGGTGCGCCCATGAAGCCACTTTCTAGTCTGACTCTATGGATTCATCCTTACATTGGGCTTCCTTCAAGAGAGAGTACTTGGGGGAACACCTTCTTTGTAGGTCTAAGGGCCTGTAAAGTGCTTGCATCTTGTAAGATTTGTCCATCATTGGTTTGCATTCCTTCAATGTACTTTGTTAAACTTCATAGTTCTGTATAGCCACAAAGTCCTTTTGTTCAAACCTCCTCAAGAGAGAGTACCTATGGAGTAATTTTCCTACCCTATTCTTTCTATTTCGCTAGATCACAATATGCTTCCTTGACAGTTTAGCTATATGTTTATAACTCTTTGATCTACTTTATCGAACATTCATTGATATTCATGCTTGCTAAAGTGGGGGAAAAATGTATAGGAGCGAATTTGTACCCCTAGTGTAAATTCCCCTTTTGCATACCCTCACCTTAGAAAATCAAACCTGAAGGTGAAATTCCACATCACCCACCTAGTGCATTTTTTTTGTGTCAGTTCAAGAATTTTTGTTGTGGATGCAAGCACGATGCTTGGATTTCTACATAATGCACTCTATCCTTGAAAAATTCTTGCCTCTAGAGTCTACAAGGAAGTTACACTCCTCATTGGGGACAAATTGTAATTCCTTTGTGCGACCAACCGACCTGAAAATGGCCCCTCTCCCATTTTGATCTTCAAAGGAATTCATTTCACACTCACTTCATCTCTTTGGCACTTCTTGATCTTCAACATCCTCTTGAGAATTCTATTCACAATTCCACAAATCTACACAGTTCCATTGGACATTGCAATAGCTTGTTACTCCATTCACTCCATCTTTGTATGTGTGGTTCTACCATAGAAGTTGTGAGCTTAGAGTCTTGCGAGACCTCCCTTCATCATTTTTATAGTTGTGGTGACTTTTCCAAGTTTGTTGCTTGTATTCTCCCTTCATTAGCCTTGAGAGCCTTTGAGTGGAGGTGGTAATATTTCACTTTCCATTTTGTGGTTTGATAGAGTAGAGTAAAATATTTTTTGGTGTTCAATACTTTCATTTCTCTTTCCTTTATTGCATATTCTTCTTCATGGTTCTTTTGGTTTTTTGTGGAGGTGGAAACACCAAAGTAGAGATTTGATTGAGGCAAACCCCTAGACACCCCAACAATTTTCCCCTCTTGCTTTTTTCTAGGTGAACGTGTGTGTGGAGCTCATTGGTGAAATGGAGATTTTATGAGTTGATATTCATCACCCTTGTCTTCATCTATTTACTTTGTCATTATATTCATTTCATTAAATTTGGTTAGCTAGGTAGTTAAGTAGGTTTTTGGTATTTTTACTATACTTTTGTATTTTGGTCATATGGATGCCAGCGCACCAAAGAGACGTCAGTGTGTTGCGTTGTCATCCCAAACCTACGTTTTCATCCTCAGATAGAGAGTTGTCTAAGGTGAAGCATTTACTATAGAGACCAACTCATCTAGTCCTATGTGGACCTTTGAATTTGTAGAGTGAAAGAATCACTGAGTGCTCTTCATTCTCGATTCTCTTCCTAAATACCCTTTAGAGTGAGGTAAGTTAGGGCAGCCTTTTTCTCTTAGCTCTCTGTGACTTGGAGCCTTGGTCTAGTTGGTACCCCTCTCTTACACATTTTCAATGATGACATGAACTTTTTTATACATGAAACTAGCACTTAATACATAAGAGACACTTGTATTCCTTCAAATTATGAATTATCACTATACTTGTGTTTGAAAGATATTATTCCTCAACTACTATACTTAGGCTATGTGGGATTTTAAGTGTATTGCACAATTAGAGATTGTTGTACAACATTTAACATCATAAAGGGAACTTGTACAATAATGATGACTAAATTTAAAACCTAGCTTCCTTGTCTACTATCATCGATTGGTGTGGATGGTGCTGTGGATTTTGAATTCTACATAAATAAATTAGGTTTTTGTTGATAATTTTTTACACAAGGAAATTCAATTTCTAAAAAGATGAATTAGAAGTGATATCTTGCATGGGTTTGTTCTTGTGTGAAGAATACATAATTTTTTTCCCTTTGATCTTAGATATTGTATAAGAACAAAATTGCACCCTTTTGATTTCCCTTACATTCTCGCTTCCACTTTAGTGTCTGCTCCCTTAGCATCTTGAGTAGGCTCATTTTGGCCCCTGCATCATCCTTTTCCCCTCTCAAGATGCTCCAATACCTCTTTTTAGTAGCCACCCTTGCAAGTTAAACTTTACATCAGACTTTGTGCCTTTCTGGTTCGTGTTGTCTTGTAGCGTGACATGTCCAGACACTAGTGCATCACATGGATTTTCACGCATCGTGCTAGCATCCTATGATTTTTCAATGCTTGAATGACCATTTCCAAACATTTTTTCCACTTGTCATCTAAGTTTTTTGGTGGAAATGGCTCAGGATTCTCTAAAATGGCCTAAGAAGCTTCTTGTTCCTCCTTAAATGTCCTCTTTTTACTTCATTTGAGGGACCTTTACTACTAGCTCCATTCTTCCAGTTTTTAGCTTGACTCCATCACTTGCTTACACATATTTCATATAGCTTGTTGTAGTAGCTTTGAGCTCTCTCAAGCTTCCATTACAACATTTTTTGCAACTTCATCTCTCTCATTTTCATGATTGTGAGCATCTTAGGATTCCATATCCCCTACTATTTGCACATTTACTTTGTGATCATATGGGTTCTCCTCCTCGAGTGGGGTGTAATTTTATCACACGCTTATTCATGATACGAGTTCTCCTCCTCAGGTGAGGTTTACTTTGATCACACGCTTATTCATCATGTGAGTTCTACTCTTGAGCAGGTTTTTCTTTCACCACACACTTTGTTCAATATACTCTTTCTCTCTATCTTCTTGGTTGTCTGTGGAGGTGAGAACACCAAAATGAGTGTTTGGCTAATGCAAACCCCTATACAACCCCAACATTCTCTCCAGATATCACACTTGTAGGTTTTGAATATATGTGTTCGATGGAGGCTTCATCATTCACATGGTTGTAATTATTTATTTCCTTTTCTTTTTCTTGCCTTTGTCATTTCTATCTCTTTATCTCAGACCTATCGCTTCTTGTTAGTTTACTGCATTCTGTAATTTTAGCATTCGGAGTAGAAGTAGTCAATTTAGGTGTTTCTATGATAAACTCATTATTTGATCCATATGAGATGCCTGAACACCTCTAAGATGCCAGCGCATCGCATTGTCATCCGTTTTCTGTGCTGACATCCTTTGGCCAAGAGCCTGTCAATTTTTCTAGAGACCCTTTGTGACCTATTTTGGATTCTAGAACTTCTACGTTATTCCATTGAGGTGATATAAGGCAGTTCACCCCATGAGGTTCTTAAATGGAGAGAACTCGTGAGTAGCAAATCCCCCTATATCACATTTTGGTGAGCCCGACGTGAAGAACATTCTTCAAAAAAATTGTAATGGATTTAATATCTCCTTTTATTAGTTTTGTATCCAACTTTTTTCAAAATATTAATTATATTCCATTTGATGCATGTGATGGTGACTTGGCTTTTCCCATGTCACTCAGTATCTTTGATCCTTCTCACAAGATTTCTATTGCTTCAGAGGATGTCTTTTTGCAATAAGATGAAATCATTGATACCTTTCTCAATGTTACCTTACCTTCTATTCATTCCAATACACTCTCCCCTAGAGATGGTGCATCTATGAATGATGAAGCTACCTCTCCTTTCAATGCACTTTCTCCTAGAGATGATGCATTTGTGAATGATGACCCCCCTTCCACATCTGATTCGTCTTGGATTGATGTTGATAATGTCTCTTTAAGTAATTATTCTATGTTTTATCTTGTTTGGATTGATGTTAAGAATATTTATTTAAGTAATCATTCTACTAGTTATGGTGAATATTTCTGCTACCCCCAAAGGCCTAAGAAACTAATCATTCATGAGACTCTGACTAGTCCTGCTCCTAAAAGGATTTGTGCTATCGATGGTGTCTTGTTAAATAATGGACCTCCTAACCTTCCTAAGGCTCCCTCCTATAGAGCGGTAGCCTACACTTATGAGAACAATATGAATAAACAACCAAGACTTCCTCAAGCTCCTAAACCTACAACTAAAGCACCTAGTGATTACAATCTTTCCAAGAAACCTCGAGTTAGTTTGAATAAGATCTCACTATGGGACTTTCTTCAATCTAATTCAGTTTATCAAGGTATGCTTCAGGAAGCCTTGCAAAAGATCCTATTGCCTTCTTCTACTAGACTGATGGATGCTAATGTGTTGATGGCATGTATTGGTGTGGATTTTCTGAATGTTATGTTCTATCCGCATGAGCTCCCACCTCTGGAATTATAGAAGCAAGTAGATCCTCTAATGATTATAGTCAATATTACTAAGGTAGAAATTAGACGCACTCTCATTGATGTTGGTTCAACACTCAATGTATGTAGTATTTATCTATTGCCTAAGATTAATATTGACCCATCCTCTCTTAATACTTCTTCTCTTTTCCTCCATGGGTTCAATAATGTCGGTCGACAATCTCCAGGCATGGTAGTCTTTCCTTTGAGGTTGGGACCTATTGCTATTCTTACCTTTGTATATGTCATGGCATAAAAGTTTCCCTATAGCATTCTTCTTTGTAGACCGTGGATTCATGCTATGGGTGCAGTCCTATCCACCTTTTAGAAATCTATTAATTTTATTTGTAACAATTGAGTAGTCACAATTAAGGCTAACCCTGAAGCTATGCACCTATGTGAGATAGTAGCTACTGGTCAGGCTCTAGTTTTTCCTACTCTTATTCCCTCAGTATCTTCTAGTGTGTCTATGTTTACCCTAGTAGTATTTACTACAAAGGAAACTCTCGAGGTAGACATCCCTAAAGAAGACTCTTCTGAAGCAAGGATTCCTAAGTGTGCTCCTTCCACCTCTTCTTAAAGGAATGCATGTCTTGGTGGTGATCGGGGTCCTTTGGACTTTACAGAGTCCTTCGTTGGAGAATATAAAGTTGACCCGATCCACTTAGACCTCCCAACATCACCTACACCCGCTATCAAAGATTATTATTCTTTTATATTGCGGAGTAGGGTGAGGAATCATTGTAATCCTTAGTATTGATCCTCCTTTTGAGGAAGAGGATTATGCTTCAACTAAAGAGAATAGTGCCGGCAGTCCTATTAATAAGAATGATGGTGATCCCCGTTGCTGTGACAATGCTCTTTATAAGGATCCACCTTCTTTTCAAGACTTGCAAACACGTTATGGCCCTGGCTTTAGGATCATCTCTAAAAGTGGCTATGAGCATAAAGGTTGTGGGCACAATGAATAAGGCATTTAGGTCCCTATAAAATTTTTACCTCATAAGCATAACTTAGGGCTTGGTTGTTTGAATGAAAAATTTGAAAGGGGACCATGGTTGAATGGTGACATGAATTCCACTCAACCTTGTTCTCATGGACTGATTTCCCCCCCATTGTCTTCTACCTTCATGTCATCTTCCTCTTCTGGTGAGAATTCAAAACTTTCCCCACAGGAGAAAGGTTTGCTTCCTGTTCCTCATGCCTTCTCTAAGCAAGAGCATATTTTGTTGAGGCTTCTAAAATCCCACTTAATCACTCTTCCTTCCCCCACATGAAATAAAATTTATAAAAATGATGAAGGAGAGAGTCCTTTCTATGCATACCATGGAGTGCTTGGTCATTCCACTAGCAAATGTAAGGCCTTGAAGGATAGAATACAACAACTTTGTGATTCAGGTTCCATCACTTGTTGATGCACCTGCCTTTACGTTGCTTGACAAGTGATATCGAGGTTTACCTCTTTCCTGTTCTAAGTATCTTGCATGGCTCTCCTCCCCTATACATTGGGGGCAATGATAACTCATGTTGGAGGTGTGTGTCCCTCATAAGGGATGCCTCTCTTTTCTCTCTCTTTCAACTGAAGCGCATTCTTTGAGTGGACCCCTTTTCTCTTTTGAAAGGTTCCCAAGGGACCTCTTTTGAAGCCTTTGTTCTTAGGTGAACTCTTTGTTTCTAGTTTACGGGCAGCCTAACTAGACCTTTCCTTTCAAATATTGCATCCCTTGAGTGGATCCCTCTCCTTTTGAATGGTTCCTGAGGGACACCTTTGAAAGTTTCTCAGTTTGTGTGACCGGCCACTTTAGACATGTTCTATCTGTGAGTAGACAAGTCATCACTTTAAGATGTGTTCTATCTATGGGTAGAAGTATCAAAACTTTAGACATGTTCTATTTGTGGGTAAACATGTTGTTGCTTTTAGATGTGTCCTATTTGTGGGTAGACGTATCAATGCTTTAGACATGTCCTATCTATGGATAGACATGTCACCACTTTTCAACTCTATGGAGTCCACTTCTTTGGGTTTCCTTCATGTGAAAGTTGTTGAAGGATGCCTTCCTTGTAGGTCAGTAGACTTTTAAGGCATTTACTCAATGATATAGGTTTTTCTCCTTGAGTGGGGTTTTCCTTTATCACCTATTTTGTGGTGCAAGTTCTAATCCTGAGCAGGTTTTTCTTTCACCACGTACTTTTTGGTGATATGGGTTTCCTCCTTGAGTGGGGTTTTCTTCTATCACCTTTTTTGTGGTGCAAGTTCTACTCTTGAGTAGGTTTTTCTTTCACCATGTGCCTTGTTCATCTCTCTTATCTCTTGCATATACCAAATTGAATATATGCACCTTCTTCATCCTAAGTATATGCTTCTTCTCTCTTTATCTTTGAAGCCTTCTATGTATTATTTGGGGATGACGCATAGTACTGAGACAACCTTTCACATCGAGGTCTCTTTCATTTTGTTGACTCAAATCCTTTAGCATTTTATGTTCTAATGTTGCTATCTGGTGCAAATGGTTCTTGTCTAATGTATTGGTTTTGTAGATCGTCAGACTGGAGACATACTTCTATGGTTCAAAATGTTATTTTCTTGCTCTATAGTATCCTTTTAGCATATGATGTTATTTATGTTTAGTATATTTCCTTTACTGTGCATCTTAATGTAGATTCATATGCCTACTAAAGTGGGGGGGAAAATGTATAAGAACGAAATTACACCCTTGCAATTTCCCTTACATTCTCGCTTCCACTTTAGTGTCCACTCCCTTAGAATTTTGAGTAGGCTCATTTTGGCCCCTGCATCATCTTTTTTCCCTCTCAAGATGCTCCAACACCCCTTTTTAGTAGCCACCCTTGCATGTTAAACTTTGCATCAAACTTTGTGCCTTTATAGTTCATGTTATCTTGTATTGTGACATGTCTAGACACTAGCGCATTGTGTGGACGTCTGCATGTTGCGCTAGCATCCTGTGATGTTTCAACACTCAGATGACCGTTTCCAAGCATGTTTTCCACTTGTCATCTAAGTTTGTTGGTGGAAACGACTCGGGATTCTCTAAAACAGTCCGTGAAGCTTCTTTTCCCTCCCTAAAAGTCCTCTTTTCACTTCATTTGAGGGACTTCCTTTACCGCTAGCTCCATTTTTCCATTTTTTAGCTTGACTCCATCACTTGCTTACACATACTTCATACAACTTATTGTAGTAGCTTTGAGCTCTCTCAAGCTTCCATTACAACACTTTTCACAACTTCATCTATGTCATTTTCATGCTTGTGAGCATCTTGGGATTCCATATCCCCTACTATTTGCACATTTACTTCATGATACAGGTTCTCCTCCTTGAGCGGGATTTTCTTTTATCACACGCTTATTCATGATATGGGTTCTCCTCGAGAGGGGTTTTCTTTTATCACACACTTATTCATGGTGTGGGTTCTACTCCTGAGTGGGTTTTGCTTTCACCACATGCTTTGTTCAATATACTCTTTCTCTCTATCTTCTTGGTTATCCATGGAGGTGGGAACACCAAAACTGGGATTTGACTAAGGCAAACCCCTATACAGCCCCAAAATTCTCTCCAGATATCGTTCTTGAAGGTTTTGAAAAAATTTGTTCAGTGCAGGCTTCATCACTTGCATGGTTGTAAGTATTTCTTTCATTTTCTTCTCCTTTCCTTTGTCATTTCTATCTCTTTATCTCAGTCCTATCACTTCTTGTTATTTTATTGTATTCTGCAGTTTTAGCATTTAGAGTAGAAGTAGTCACTTTAGGTGTTTCTATGTTAAACTCATTCTCTAATCTATACGAGATGCCTACACACATCTAAGATGCTAGCGTGCTACATTGTCGTCTGCTTTCTACACTAACGTCCTATGGCCGAGAGCTTGTTAGTTTGTCCAAAGACCCTCTGTGACCTTCTCTTTTGGATTCTAGAACTTCCACATTTTTCCATTGAGGTGATATAGGGCAGTTCGCTTCGTGAGGTTCTCTGAATGGAGAGAACTCATGAGTAGTGAATCCCCCTATATCACAGATATGTTATGAAATGATTGACCTAATATTTTCAAATTTAAAAACTTCATGCTTTTACATGAATACAAGGTGAAAACCCACTTATATGCTTGAGAAATTTGCGTTTCTTGGGAGTGTCTTCATGTGCATGCATGAAAATTATTCATGGAAATTAATAGTCCAGTCCTTAATAGATTACTAAAAATTATAGTAACCATTGCAAGTAAACTAGAGGGGTAGAGTTGTGCTAATCTATAGATTGTTTTTAGCAACCAAATGCATGAATATTGATATTGAAGACAAGAGTCTCAAAGAAAACCACCATCAAGTATGCAAAGGATCATCAAATTATTGATAGAGGAAAAGGAAATTTTCAAACATATATAGC
>VDFB02000017.1:39313700-39336408 GCA_007258455.2 Sequoia sempervirens | reverse complement strand
ATATTTCTCAATACTTCCATCCGAACCAGTATTTTTCTTGAACACCCATTTACAACCAACAGGTTTTTTTTCCTTTAGGAAATGGTACAAGATCCCATGTATCATTTTTTTTCAAAGATTCCATTTTTTCATCCATAGCAATCTTCTAGGATTCTGCATCATTCATACCTAGTTCCTCTTTTACAGATCTAGGTTGATCCATGTTAGTATTCAAAGCAAAAATATGTCTCCAATCATCAAGTGAATACATTTCAGGTGGTTTTCTATGTCTTGTAGACCTATGAAAAAGTTGAATTGGAGGTTCTTCCCCCTCTTCTGAAGATTCAGAGCTAGATGAACTCTCCTCAATTTCTTGTCTATCCTTGGGCCTTGATTCAACTTTCTTAGGTGTAGGAGGAAAATTAATTATATCTTCTTGTTTACTTTGTTATAACTACAATGTAACAAAAGAAGGCTTAGTTTCTCTAAAAATCACACTTCTAACATGTATTACCTTATGTGCAATAGGATCCCAAATCTTGTATTCTTTCACACCATAACTATATCCAATGAAGATACATTTCACAACCTTGCTCTCCAAATTTGTTACATTCTCCTTTGGCACATGTGCATATGCCTTGCAACCAAAAACTCTAAGATTTCAAAATGGAGGCTTGCGAACCAACCATTCCTCTATAGGTATCTTACCAACAAGAGCTGATGTAGGAGACCTATTAATCAAGTAACATACAGTGGTAACAGCTTCAGTCCAAAACCTTTGTTCTAGACTAGCACCACTCAACATACTAGAAGCCTTCTTCATTAGTGTCCTATTCATTCTTTCTGCCACTCCATTATAATGTGGAGAATATGGAGTTGTCTTCTATCTATGAATACCACAATCTTTATAGAATTTATCAAAATCATTAGAGAAAAATTCACTTCCATTACTAGTCCTCAAACATTTTATTTTATTTCTAGTTTGTAACTCGACCATTGCTTTAAATTTTTCAATCAACTTAAAATTTTAAATTTACTCTTTAGAAAATATACCCATGCCATTCTACTAAAATCATCACTAAATGAAACATAATAGATGGATTTACCAATCGAAGGAACATCTATAGAACGAAGCACATAAGAATGAATAAGATCCAATACACCACAATATTTATGAGAACTCAAGTAAAATTGAATGTAGTTTTTTTTCCATAAATGCAATGCTCACATAAATCAAATTCAAGATTACAATCAGAAAAACCTTCAACAAGGTTTTTATTTTTCAAGGTCCTTTGACACCTTTCTCTAATGTGGCCAAGTCTTTGGTGCCATAACATAGTTTTCTCTGTACATAACTTTGTTTTAGAAGAAAGAGCACCCTTTGGGTACCCAAAATCTATGACAATCTGCTAAAGGTGAAACCCTCACTTCTTCCACAAAATTTATTTTCACAAAGGTACTATTGCACTCAACAGTGCATGCATCAAGCTTAGAAAATTTTCCTTATCTGACACCTATAGCAATCACCATATCACCTTTGACCATCTTGCATCCTACATCAGAAAATACTACCTACACACCCACATCTATTAGTTTTCTCACTGATAAAAAAATTTCATGCTAATTCAGGGATATACAACACACCATTAATCTTTTTTATTCTACCATTAGGAAATCTGATTTTAAATTTATCATGGCCAACAATGTTTAAATGAGAATCATCACCCAAGTACATGTTACCTCCATCAAATTCTTCATATTCACAAAACCAATCTCTATTTTAAAGGTCATATGGAAAGATGCACCTAAGTCAATTAACCATGCATAATTACTTGCATGAGTTGCTAAAGATGCAATGAATGCATCACCATCTTCCTTCTCAGAATTAGAATCAGAATCAAATTTCTTCTTTTTTTCTTCTTTTTTTCTTTGCATTCCTTACGAAAATGCATAGGATTACCGTAGTTCCAACAAATAACTTTGGACTTTCTAGGAGATTTAGATCTCCCCTTGGACTTGGATTTTTCACACTTCTCATTCTTCTTTCCTTTTTCCTTAGCTCTTCCATGAACATTTAGGGCCTCCTTAGTAATGAAGGATACCTTCCTCCTCATCTCTTTAGAAAGCAAAGAACCCACCACATCCTCATTCTTCAATATAACAAAAGTACTCCCAATAGCCATACAAAAGAATCCCATGAATCAACAAAGAAGAAAGCAAGATCTAACATTTCTCTTCCTCATCCATTTTAACACCAACTAATTCCAACTGAGGCACCAACATATTGAATTCTTCTAGTTGGTCTGTAATTTTTCCACCCTCTTCCATTCTCAAGGAATACAACTTCTTCCTCAATAAAATATTGCTCACTAAAGATTTGTCTTGATACATCTCACCAAGCTTCTTCCATAGTATTTTTGTAAAGGTCTATTCATGGACATTAATTAAAACAAAGTCTACCAAGCACAATTTGATTAGAACCTTGGCTTTACAGTCCATAACATCATATTGAGAAGCCTGAGTAGGATCTACAAGACTTCAAACAATCTCATCAGCAACATCCAATAGATCTTGATCTATCAATAGATCCTCCATATTTAGCTTCCACATATCAAAATTATTTTTGGAAAATTTCTCCACCTCTATTCTCCCTAATGAACTTACCATCTGAAAATTCCTACAACAAGATCACAAAGTGTCTTCTGCACAAGCTCACACTCAAATCTTGATTAGTTCAAAAAATCCAACAACCCACAACCAAAACCAAAGGTAATGAAGCTTTTACACCACTTGTAATGAAGCTAAGGTAGAAGAACAACTTCCTACACTAATCTTGAGAGGAGAATAATACAAAACTTTTATATATCTTTGATAGTTATAGAAAATTAAACAGAAATGAACATAAATATCATGCATACCATGACATAGTGATTTACGTGGGGAAAATCCTTTCAAGAGGAAAAGCCCACACTCCAAAAGCCACCCAATATATTATTCAATAAATCACAAAGATTACAATATACTTGTAGCGAAAGCTTGTCATAGGAGTATTACCACTTAGAGACCAAGAGACAACACAACCACTATCAGACTCTTAGAAATGATCACAATCTTTACCATAGTCGTAATACAACACCCTCATAAAATAGAGCTACATTCTAGGCCTAGACAGGTGAACAAAATATCCACCATTAGACCTAAAACCTAACAATGAATGATCCAAATTTACAATTTATCCTTTATTTAATGTATGTTGGCCATTCTAGAAGTTTCCTGAAAAATTTAACACACTCACATTTCACTCTGTGCTACCATTGTATACATCCTATCAGTAATAAACTACATATAATTGCAAGGTTGAGACACATTTTCCCAATAGTATTACATCATGGTCAAACTCGTGCACTTTCCACAAGTTCTTGTTTGTAGGTTTTCCCTTATATTTGATTAAATGAACATTGGTTGCAATGACAAGGTTGGAGTAGTGAAGAATCTTCTGATGCGTGTTGAAGTCCTCAAATAAAAACTGGAGCATTCTTAATTGGGTACCTTTTAAGCCATGTTCCAATAACAACCATCAAACCTATAGGATATTCTATATTTTCTCCATCTATAATTGGGGCCTCCAATTTCTTTTTGGCCTCGATACAATGACATAGGTAATAATTTGTTACCTCTTAATTTTCTTCATATGCAATTACTGCATAAACATGCCTCGTATTGATATGTTCATCCAATTATATATATTTAATGAACACCACAATAAAACAACAAAGTAAGATATATTACTTGGTTCTAGTAGGTTTGATACATTATCAAAGTCAATAGATGATTGCATGTCTATAATTTGTAGAGCCAATAGGAGTCGATACATGTTAAGTGGGGTTAGACTTCTTACAAACTATTCATCCACCCACACTTTTGAGTCACAATCATTCCATGCTTGAAGAGTACATGTAGAAAAAAAGTGTGCCATCTTTTGTGTATGGATAGTCCACGTACCTCCATTAGAGCTTTTAAAAGAGTGTAGCTCACTCGATCTGATTAGTGTACAACAATCCTCATATTTTATAATGTTAGTTCATCTAGCAACCAAAAAAAATATGAACTACGAAATTACCTTCATTACTTGGACCCATTGCATGATTGCACCACTACAAAATTGATTTTGCATCTATCAAATTTACATTATCTTTGTACTTTAACTCTTCTCATGCTAAGGCTCTTTTGATACATGCACGTGCTCCATCATGCTCCCCCTTTCCATGCTCGACCTTTCAAAAGTTCCACATATTCCAAACACCATTGATCCTATGCATCCTCAACCAATAAAAATTTTTGGAGCTCTTGAATTGAAAAGTATAGTTATCTAACCATATGGTATGTTGACTGAATGATATGCCTCTACTAGCAAAATCAACATAGAACGTCTAAAAGCAACCTTGCACAAACTCTGTAGAATGTGTGTGATCACCACTAATGTAAAATTGATACTCCCTCAATAAATTCTTGTTGTCATTTGTACTATCATTTGAATGAATGAATGCTAAATGCACAAATATAGCAACCTATGTGGAGTTGTAGTATTATGATTACACCTTGTTTTGTGGTTGTAGTGTGTAGTTCTTTATGAAGTCAAAAACTGAAACAATGCTATGAAGTGGAAACATGTCCTTGCATAACTTGAACTATGAGTCCAATGATTGAGCTCTATGTATATGCCTTGCATACTCATAGACCACCTGATCACAGAAAATTCCAATAAACTATTACACTAGAATCTTATCATTGATCAATTCACACTTCTTTGCTTCTTTTCCATATTTTAGACTATAGGCCACTGTCTTGTACTTTCCAAATTCCACAATTTCATTTCCAATTGTATGTGTACTAGCCATGTGTTGGAAAATTGTCAAATGTTGCATGCCGCCACAATGATCACATGTGCCATCCAAACATGAATTCTTGTAATAAATTCAACCATCCACCATTTCACATAAAATGGAAGATAAAAAATCCCTTGAGGATTTAGGACTTATGTTACATTCCTATAAAACATTGTTAGTATGCATATCTACACATATGTGTTGATAAACATCATAATGGTTAGAAAACTCAATATGTACTCTACAACAACAAGTAGCATGTCTGTGATTTATTTTGAAATAAAAATTCTTTATCATTTCAAAATACCTTTGACATATTTTAACTTGAGGAAACCTCAATACAAAATCAACAAAAAATTGGGTTTGAGTGGTATCCAAAAAATGCTTTGGATGTGGCTCACAGATTTGACTACAAATTCTCCTTCTTACAACATCTCTTTTATTGGGAGATATCCTTGTGTTATCCTTCCAAAAATATTGTATTATAGATCTCAAGGCTTAAGCAATTTCTTTATCTTTCCATGGTACTCTACCGGAGAATGCCCATAATTCATTGCTATTTGGATACTCCACTCTTTCACGCCTTCTTTTGGCTCTCATTAGAGATGATCTACTTATTTTCAAATATTTAGTTGTCTTTGTAAGGTTCATCTTATTCCTTGTTTGATTTCTTAACAATTTTGTCATAACATGTCATGTGGCACAACTATCTTTCATGCGTGAGGTAGAACCCATGCTCTTGTATGCACTCATCAGATTCTTTACAATGAATTTTTCACTTGAGTCATTCAATGTTCTTAGGCCAAGAGCCTTCATGGTGGACCTAAAAATTATTTGCCTCATCATTTCAACAAATAGTTGACATCTTCTAGCCTCACTTAGCTTCTCTAGAAATAAAATCCATATACTCTTTGCATATCTTTGACATGTACATTTTGGAATCTTATTAGATATTGTTTTCAAAACATTGGAATCAATATCAATCAAATATTTAGGTTTTCTATGCAAAATTGTAGGATGATTTCTCATTTAGGTAAAGTTTTTAACATTAGGAATGTAAACAACATCAGGGATAGATTGTGTACCTTCAATTGGAAATAAAATTGAAATGTAAACAATGTTGTACCTCCATCTTGGGATGTGGTATGTGGAGTTCCTTCAAATAAAGATGTGTTTGCTGATGTAATTTCAAAACCGCATGTTGTTGATGGTGTGTCTTCAACTAGAGATGTGTTTTCTAATGTACTTGGAAAACCATATGTTGTTGATGGTGTGTCTTCACCTGGAGATGTGATTGTTGTTGTACTTTTAGCATGCTATATTATAGATGGTGTGGATTGAACTTCACCTATGGTTGATGATGTTCCCCCAACTTCAGGGTCCATTTGTGTCCTTCCACGAAGTTTGTTCATTCATTCCCTTTATGCTACCAATTTGACATCTTTCTTAGATTGCGCGGGAATTTCTTCCTCTATGGGATGCACTTCCTTGTCTTCATGAGCTTTCCTTTTTTATTCTCTTCTCCTTGCATTTTTAAATTCATGTTCTTCCAATGTTAAAGGATTTTCCCATTTCCTAGGCATGATGTAGAATGCTACATGTTCACAAACACATATAGAACAAAATTAAGTGATGAATTTTATGAAACATATTCATATCACTAATTACATTGCATTTTATGAAACAGACAATGCATTTTATGAAACATAGTCATATCATTGACTACATTGCATTGCATAGATCTTTTAAACTCAAAGAATTACTTCATGTTGCATAGTTCTACTAAAGCATTTTTCATACATGTCTACCAAGGCATTTTTAATATGTATTTCTCCCTCAACCTTTTAAATGCATGTCTACCAAAGCATCTTACAAACATGTCTATGCTACAACATTTTTCATACATGTCTACCTCAGCCAAGTTTTCATACATGTCTACCAAAGAATTTTATGAGAAAATGTAGTGATATTTCTGGAAAAATGCCTCAAAGAAATGTGGATCACCATGAGACCACGTTTCTTTGAGGAATTCTTTCAAAAAACTCACTACCTTTCTCTATGCTAACTCATTTTCCATACATGTCTACTAAAGCATCTTATCAAACATGTCTATGCTATGACATTTTTCATACATGTCTATGAAAGCATTTTATGAAAGAAGATAGTGATATTTTTGGAAAAACGCCTCAAAAAAATGTGGTCTCATGGTGATGTACATCACCATGAGACCACATTTCTTTGAGGCAATCTTTCAAACAACTCACTGCCTTTTTATATGCTACCACCTTTCCATACATGCCTACCAAAACATCTTATCAAACATGTCTATGCTACAAATTTTTTTATACATGTCTATCTCAACCTTTTTCATACATGTCTACCAAAGCATTTTATAACAGAAGGCAGTGAGTTGTTTGAAAAAAATCCTCAAATAAATGTGGTCTCATGGTGATGGGCATCACCATGAGACCACATTTCTTTGAGGAATTATTTCAAACAACTCCTCAACTTTTAGTATGCTACCACATTTTCCATACATGTCAACAAAAGCATCTTATCAAACATGTCTATTCTATAACATTTTTCATACATTTATACAAAAGCATTTTATAAAAGAAGGGAGTGATATTTTTAGAAAAATGCCTCAAATAAATGTGGTCTCATGGTTATGGACATCACCATGAGACCACATTTCTTTGAGGCATTCTTTCAAATGGCTCACTGCCTTTTTCTACACTAACACATTTTCCATACATGTCTACCAAAGCATCTTATCAAACATGTCTATTCCATAACATTTTTCATACATGTCTACCTCCATACCATAAAAAAGTAAGTAATGTATTTTTTGAAGCATATCCATACCACTAATTACATTGCATTTTATGAAACACACCAAGAATTTTATGAAACATATTCATATCATTGATTACATTGCGTTGCATATCTTTAAAAATCAAAGCATTACTTCACACTGCATAACTAATGTAACTTATCAAACATTGTTGTCCCCAACCTAGGGTTTCTAGTGAGCTTCCAAAACCCATAAATTTTGATGCGTCTAGTGAAAATCTATGAAACTTGGTGGTAGTTTTATGTAGGCCTATATGCATGTGCTGAAAAAAGGAGGGTTGATAAATCATCATTTTGCATGAGTTATTGAGGATAATTTATTTCTTTTAATAACTATATTGTTTAAAACCTAGTACTTTGAAGCATTTGTACAAAATTGCTTCATCTAAGCATTGATCAATGTAAAGGGTTTGAGGGGAATATTTGGAGTGAAGACAAGTTAGATTAGGAGAAAAGAAGTGTCAAACCCAGGGTATAAGTTGTTGCCACCATTGAAAACTAGATAAGCTTGTGCTTATTGTTGTCAAAACCACATTATTCAATTATCCTTCAGAGCTCCTTGATTTATCATAGAGAATGATGACAAACACAACCAAGCCATGAAGAATGAATTCAAAGAAGGGTTTGTGGTGGTATATCTTGGAATTATTCACTATTTATTTGGAAATGAGGTAACTTAGAAAGAAAATAAGAATTTTTTATTGCACAATTTTTTTCCATTTTTTATTAGTTAGAAAGGTAAATAGTATGAATGAATGGAAACTTGCATTAACAACTATGTCAAGTCACTTGAATTTATTTAAGCATGATAAAGGTTATTTTTTTATGGAACAAAATAATGAATGGAAAATTGCATTAACATTCATGAGAGCTCTTAGGTTTTCTAAATTAGTTGAAAATATTTTTTTTCCCAAAACCATCACTAATAGCATAAGTCAACAATGAATAGAAATTTTGACTCACACCATACTAGGGAAAACACCTCACACCAATTCTAGGTATCAACCATTTCCTATTAAGTTCTTAATTCATGAGGAAATAGTTGTTCAACAAGATAAGACATAATTAGTATAATTGTGACAATGAATATGATTTTAGTCATGAATGCATAGATGTTTTCAAATATAATCTAGTTGAGAAGAAAATTGAAGGAGAGTTTTTGAGTAATGATTCAACTAATTTCTTATTTGTGTGTGCTTTAGTTAGGATTCTAACACCCTAAATAATGAAGACATCAAATGCATAGAATGCATGCACTAAGATGGTCCAAGGGCTATAACAAGGTTTTAGGCCATCATAATGGTAGTGTATGAAAAGAATGCACAGCAAAGTGAGAGCCACCCCAAGAATTTAGTGGATAGTGACCCTATGACCTACTTTCCAAAATACTTTAGGACTATTTTTAACCCTTAGTAACTGTAATTAATTCCTTAGGACTATGATGTCTTTATAGCATGAAAATATTTTGATTTAGATGTAATGTGGTAGTTACATTAAAAGAGGTTAAAGCTACAGTCCTTCAAGGAGTAGAAATGAATTTTTGAAATCCTTTGGATATATAAGTTGTTTACATTCAATGAGACCACATTGCTTTGAGGAATTTCCTTGAGACAATTTTTCAAATCGTTTATATAAATTTACATGAATTTAAATCTATTATGTCATGTTTTCTATTTTTTATCATCAAAATCCTAAAAAATTAAACTTTTTACATGCAACTTCCATCTAATTAAATGTTTAATTCTATGTGTAACAATCAAGATTAATAAAATTATCGAATGAATGGTCTATAAATTGTCAAAACAAAACAAAAAAACTCAATATAAGCATCTACCTAAAATGAAATAGAGTGAATTCCACTAGCCATGATGGAAATGGACTACTATAAGAAATGAAAATGGAATTCATAATCAAATTTGTGTTAAGTTGATGTCTTTTATATAAGTTTAAACATGAATTCATCTAAATTATGTCATGTTTTTCATTTTTTTCTTCAAACTCATAAAAGTTAAACTTTTTATGCAACTTCCATCTAATTCAATATTGAATTGTATGTCAAATTGTTATGATTAATAAAATAATGAAAGGAATGGTTTATATTGTAAAAAAAAAACAAACAAACCAAATAAAAATATTTCAATAGTACCAAAATGAATATATTACTTGAGATAATGTAAAATGATGTAGAAACTTCAAATTGCCTTCTTCTCCATTGTCTAGCATGCAAATTGGTGGTAAAAGGGTGATGGATCAAGCATAGATTGGTACAATAGGGAGTTAGCTTCATAAAAAGGGTGTTTATGAGTTAGATAAAGTCTTGAACTAGACAAATGCAGAAACATGTGGACCTGAATCACAGGGTCAACTCCCATTTTATTGTTCCAAGGAAAAAAACACATTTGGCACTCGCCAAATTTGGCAAGTGCCAAATGTGTTGCATTGAAATTTTATGCATGTGTTCTAAGTCAAATGAACATTAGAGATGGAGGAAGAGACCTGAGAGAGGTAAAGATAGTTAGACTTGAGACCACATTTCTTTGAGGCATTCTTTCAAACAGCTCACTTCCTTTCTTTATGCTACATTTTCCATACATGTCTACCAAAGCATCTTATCAAACATGTCTATGCTACGAAATTTTTCATACATGTCTACCTCAACCTTTTTCATAGATGTCTACAAAGAATTTTATGAAAGAAGGAAGTGAGCTATTTGGAAAGATGCCTCAAATAAATGTGGTCACATGGTGATGTACACCACCATGAGACCACATTTCTTTGAGGAATTATTTCAAACAACTAACTTCCTTTTTATATGCTACCACATTTTCCATACATATCTACCAAAACATCTTATCAAACATGTCTATTCTACAACATTTTCCATACATGTCTATCTTAGCCTTTTTCATACATGTCTACCAAAGCATTTCATGATAGAAGGTAGTGAGTTGTTTGGAAAAAAACCTTAAAGAAATGTGGTCTCATGGTGATGGAAATCACCATGAGACCACATTTCTTTGAGGTATTCTTTTCAAACAACTCATCAAATTTTTCTATGCTACCACATTTTCCATAAATTTCTACCAAAGTATCTTATCAAACATGTTTATGCTATAACATTTTTCATACATGTCTACCTCAACCTTTTTCATACATTTCTACCAAAGCATTTTATAAAAGAAGGTAGTGATATTTTTAGAAAAAATCTTCAAATAAATGTGGTCTCATGGTTATGGACATCACCATGAGATTGTGCTTCTTTGAGGCATTCTTTCAAATAGCTCACTTCCTTTTTCTATGCTACCACATTTCCCATACATGTCTACCAAAGCATCTTATCAAGCATGTCTATTCCACAAAATTTTTCATACATGTCTACCTCCATACCACTGTTGGACACTAGGAACACTGAGAGGGGGAGGTGAATCAGTGTTCCACAATATTTGAATTTCAAATTATACCTTAAACTATCAACATCAATATTTAACCTTTAATAGCAATCACAACATATAAACATAAGGAAACATGCAACCACATTAAAGAACACCATAGCACCAGTATTTTTATGTGGAAACCCTATTAGGGGAAAAACCACGATGGAGATTAATCCACAAAGTATACTCTGTTAAAAGTATGATAAAAGGGAATGCACTTGCATTCAGGCACACTACCTAGAGCTCACTACTCAAAATAAATATGGCTCATTGCCTTACAAAATACTTGATATTACAAAAAAATTTTGAACTGAGAATATAGCATCTACAAATGCCTAGATTCAGTTCCAATGAATCACAAAAATAGATTCTAGACCTTTTGTCCAATTTGCACTTTTTCTCTACTCTACATACAAAAACCCTTCTACTACTTAGACAAATCTTCTGATATTAGCTCATATAATTATTTTGTACTTTTTCGCTCTTACACCTTCTCTCTTCTTGAACCACACACACACACCACAAATGATTTTCCAATCTCACATATATATCTGCTAACAAGATTTCTATTATATTTTGGCTTCAAACAAAATATAATACTCTTCCATAAGTCGGCTCAAATCACCAATTAGAATTAATGTGTATCCACATAAGTTGGCTAGACTATAGTAGGGACCCAAATAAAAATTCCCAAAATAAGAAATAGTTAAACGCATACTCCTCATACATCTAGAATACACCATACACAATAGGTTGGCCATAATAAGAAAATAAACAATAAATCAATCTACCGAATCTCTTAACTCGTACATCGATTAATGCGACACCACAAAACTTACCAATAAGGTAACATACATGCTAAACAAGATTTCTTGGGGATCCACACCACAAAATAATGATCTAGTGAAGTATTTAGACCAACTTATCAATTGGATACTTTGTTCTTCAAACTTTCTACTGATAGATTATAGTCTTCTGCTTTTCTTGTCGGTATGAGCTATATCTAAACTATGGACCATATTGCTAACTCCAGTTGCCATCAATGAAAACACTAGCAACCAAAAACAATCTCCCAAATCCATATGCCAGCAATCTCCCCCTTTGGCATTGATGGAAACACTTAGTGAAAAATGACTAAGTGTTGGAACCAAAACTCAAAAATTCAAAACACAGCAAAACACTGCTCCCACTTTGGATGTCAAGGAATTTTTCACTACATATCTCTCCCCCTTTGACATCAATGACAAAGCTTCCATTAATTTTTCTCCACTTTAATATTTTACTGCACTTTCTCTCACTGCATTCTCTTCCATATTAATGACAAAAATTGATCAAAATTTGAGAAATGACAACTGCTGCTAAATTCAAAAAATTATTTTATACTTATCTTTTATTTTCGGAAGAATTTTCTTCCAACAGTCTACTGCAATCCCAATAGCTATAATCAAGTTGTTATTTTTAGATGCCCTATTGATAACCTAGACAAGAGATTCGGCAATGGTAATGACTTCTTCTAGCTTCTATCCTTTCTTTAGAACTTCAACCATTTACTCTAATCTACATTCAGTCATGTCCTTCACTTTTGAGAAGGTGTCCATAAGAGTATTTATAGCAAAGTGAGACTTTGCATGCTCAATTTGCAACTAATGAACCTTCTTCTTAACTTCTCCATCCTTTTCCTAAACCATACTATAATCTTGACCAATTTTAACAAGCTCATTCTCAATTCTCTCCAACTTGTCCTTGTATTTTCCAACCACATGAGGCCACCTGAGACAATAATTGAAGATCTTGTTTGCTAATTCAATGCACTACCTTAACATGTTCAATTTCTTCTTTAGTTTAGCAAGAGATAGCCTAAATTGCATCTTCAAATGAGAGATTATTCCTCCTCTTTTATGTCCAGAGGCATAGAGGCCATAGCCTCCCTGATACACTCAATCAACTCTTATGGAAGTGCATTTTGTAGACTCTCCAATTCAATAGAGTACTCCTCAGACATCCCAGCATCAACAATATCCTACCTGTCATCCCATGCGTCAAGTGCTAAAGCAAACTCTATATAGGCTATTTGATATGAAATATCAGGTCCCCATCCTACCTCATCCTTGCTCTGCGCATAGTGAGCAACACCCTAAGGCATACCCTGAGTGAATTCAAACTGTCGTTGCACCCGCAATGCCAAAAACCTCTCAATGATGAATGGGGTCCTCCTTATAAAAAATTGAGGAATACCTATGAATGGCATCTAAAGGTGATCCATATCCCATGGCTTGAAATCTATGTATGGCCACCATATCACTGCATCCATATCATCTAAACACTGTATCCAGTAACCTAACTTGCCCAACTTGGGCTGGACAAGGAACATGGCAGACGCATACACATATGGTTGGCCTGGTGGCCTCACTCTGGGACAAGCTAGTCTCATCACAGCATTGTGCTCCCATGCCCAGATCTAAAGAAGTGTAACACCAAATGACAAAGTGGGTGAACCCCTATACACCACCAGATGTAAATCATGATATAGGTGAGCCAACATACAGCTCCCCTAGGCATATCTCTGTGGCTGTAACAATATCTACTCCACAATCCTCCCCCATCCCACTGATAGTCCCTTTGACCAGTGATCCCTACAAAGGAGACCTCCAATGAATGTACCCAACATTGTAGGTAAGGTTGGATACCCCCTAAAATCATCCCATGGCACCCAGTATCCTGCTATCTGTGTGTCACCATATACTCTCCTCAGAACATCTATGATCATAGAACACAAGGGCACCAACCACTGGAATACCTAATATCCTATACACATCCTAAGGAGTCACAGTCACCTTACCAATCAACAAATAAAAGGTGTTGTGCTCTGAATGCCACCTCTCTGCCAGTGTGGTCACAATCCCTTGTTGACCCGAATTGGAGGCATAGACAACAAAGATCTCAATCCACATACCACTATCAATGCGATATCATTTGGTGTCATCTCAGGTATCCTATCCCACCCCGCTGAGTGACGCTCCCTAATCTGGAGGTTTTTGTAAACCTCCTATTTTCAATTATTACAAAGACAAGTAATTAACATCATCTCAATGAATCAATCTCAATTAAACAAAATTAATCTGACTCATGTCTATCTATCTATGACCCATATCAGTGACACATACCAATTAGACCCACATCAGTTGACCCACATCAAGTGTTCTATCTGGATGACTCATATCATACAATCAATGCCCAATCTATCTATCTGGATTTCACATCAATCTGCCCTATCATCAATTACTATTTGTTTTCTTTTTCAAGAATAAAAATTTATCAACAATCAAAACATCATCCTATTTTTATTTCAGTCACGAATGCAAATATGTTTTCATTCAATCATCTACTATCATCGAAATCAAATTTATTAGAAATCCTATCAATCATCTACTCTTTGTTTTTCGTACAGGGGAGACAAAGTTATCAACTATCTACTCTTTGATTTCTATTTTGGAATCAAAGTTATCACATATTATCAGCTTTTCTATCCATATCAACATGGTGATAAGACAATTTCTCTATCTATTGACCAAGGAAGTAATATGCATCATCATTATTACATCACTTTCATCAAATCACACATTTTGTCTCTTTTTCCTAGATGTGCTAATCTGTGCCCTCTATGCGCTAAAACTCATATGCACTATTTTGTATCCTGGATGCGCTAAAACTCAGATGCACCATTCTTTTTCCTGGAAGCGCTCAATCATTTCCTCTGTGTTATTTCCCTAAAAGCGCTAAAACTCTAATCAAAAGAGTCATTTTCTTCCCTGGATGCGTGACAACCCTAAATGCGCTAATGTTTTTCCTAGATGCGCTCAAGCCCTAATTTTTCTATGACATCCTATAAGCACTACTCTTTCTATCGAAAGCGCTAAACTAGTTTCTATAGCGAACATGCAAAAAGCACCCTATATGCACTAAAACACACATTGAAAGTGCTAAAAAAATTATTGAAAGCTCTAAAACATTCCTAAAAGTGCTAAAATGGACTTTTAAAACCTAAATCCATGGGAAAAACTGTAAACATTGATTCAAAATGGAAAAATCGAAAAACAAAAGAGGTTGGATTGACTCACCGGTGGTCCATACACAGCTAGTCTCTGGTATCGGCAGGCCCACTCAAATCTATGTCTGTGGTATGGAATCTCCATTTCGCCAGGTCACTATCAGAGCAACAAGATTCTAAAAGTCAAAAAGTGCAAATGACTTGTCCTTTTCTCCCTTTTAACCTTTTAAAGGTCAACCAAAGTTCAGTTTTGTGACATTTTTATTTTTATATATAACTTTGACTTTATTTTCACACTGGGGCATTGTTGTACATCATTTTTTGAGAGCTAAATCACTGAATTCACATCAACATCAAAATCTCATCATCAACTCAAATTTTTCAAATATTATCAAAAACTCATATCATCATTAGTGATTTATCTCCCAAGGGGGCATCATTAATACCAGCAACATCTTTCAAATGGAAACATATCAGACTCAAATCAGGGGCATATCAGTCACATTTTTTCAATCAGGGGCAAAAAAAATTCTTTCAAAAGCAATAATATTTTATTTGAAACAATGTGTTTCACACATCACTTCAAAGAGGGGAAAAATGTATATGCATAAAATTGGTCATGTCTGATTAATGTTGGCATTTAATTAAATATTTATTATTTAATTAATTTCTCTAAAAGTCTTCTACATATAATTAAATTTAATCAATTTAATTATATTGTTCATTCATTTTATTCTTCTATCATGATTAAATAATTCAATTTTTATTATTTCACATTCATATGTCCACTTGATTAATTAAATAAATACACTTTATTTATTTAATTAATTATCACTTTTTGAATTTAATTAAGTCTTTTTGATTTAATCAAATTTAAATATTTATTTTCAAATCTTTCTTCTAATTAATTAAATGTCTTATTTAATTAATTTCATTTACATATCATTTATGAAAAAAGTTTAATTAAATATCTTTATTTAATTAAATATCTTCCATATCTTTTCAAAATCATAATTAAATATTTTATTTAATTATGAAATCTTCCATTATTCTTCAAAATCTGGGGTAAATATTATATTTTAAGAAAAATCTTTTTATCACCCATAAATAAATAATTGAATCTAATAATTCATTATTATCTTCTTCAAAATCTTTCCATAATCTCACAAAAGGATGATTTTTTTTTACAAATCATTTTTATCATCTTATCTTACCTTTTTACAGAAAAGAAAACAAATCTTGCTTTATGTTTTCTTCTATTTTTCTTTAGTCTTATCCATCTTCAACCGTTCGATCAGCCAGGAATTTTCACAATCGTTGATCATATCAGCCAATCAGAAGCTTTTGAAAACTCTATAAATAGCACTGCAAATCCAAGCAATGGGGACAACACACATAGCATACAATAGATGAATTAGAGATTAATTGCATTCTAGCCTTCTAGCATTATCACTATAGCTTTTTAGCTTATCATAATCTTTCATTTTAGCAATCATGTTTAGCATTAGAATAATCATGTCTTAGCATCACATGCATTTCATATTCAATCTTGTTCTCCAGGAAGACTTTTTGTTGAGCCTAGTCCACAATCTAAGAGCCAATTGGAATCAACAAAACACTGGAGATAGAGGACGATAGGATGACATCGACGACAAAATACTAAGTTTTCATCTTTGTTATTTTAATATTCTATTTTTGATATAATGTCTTATTGGTGTGTTTGATTCATTTTTTTTATATATTTAACACGCATAAAATTGATCACACAATTACATCCTTAGAAATTTGATAGGGTTTATCTAGAGTAAGGATATCACCATCCAATCTATTCAAGATAAACTAGATTACCTTTGTGTTGATGAAATGAGGGAAATCATTCTAGATATCTAGATTCATATGTTTCACTCTTCCAAGCTTATTCAATTCAATTGCAGACAACAAATTTCTTAGATCCCTAACTTTTGAACTACTATATTCATCCAAATTTACTGTTCCTTTGAATTTTTTCATTTTTCATACCAAATAGGGTTCTACTAATCACTAAATAAGTGTGAAATTGAAAAGTAACTAAAATACCTAGAAAATTTTCCACTAAATTGACTTTCACTCATTCAATTTTTTTTTGAAAAGGTTCTCCAACTATTCTTCTCCAATGCACAATGACACATTAGGTTTCCAAATTCCCTTTTATAACTTTACACACTTAACTTCCTACTGCATTAAATGTGTTTCCCTAGAAGTTCTAGTTACTCTACAATCTCAAACAACAAGCGAAGAATCCAACTGGGGACCTTCAAAATCTCATCCAACTCAACAAAAGAATTACTAATACATTTGACAATGAATAATACAACTGATGATGACATCCTACGATTTGGTACCAACTATACATAGGAGGACAAAGGATTTTAATGAAAAACACCCCCTAGGCCAATGGCCTAAAATCAATTACTGGAAGAATTACTAGAGGAAGCTTCTGGTACAACCTTATTACATTCATCGGATCCATTATTCTTTACCCACATTTTCTTCATCTCATCTCTTATCTCTTCCACAGATGCTTTTCCTTTTCCTTTGTTGTCTTTCTTTGAATTTCTTCCTTGATAAACTAGACCTCTTTTTTCCATGTATTTGTTCCTATAGAATCTTGCAATGTGGCTAAGTTTGTTACAATTGTAGCAAACTGAATTTTTCTATCTATACCATCCATTCCACCAATTTCCTCTTGATCTATACTGATTAGCAATATGTCCAAATCTTCCATAGGTATAGCATTTAACATTCCTTTTATTGACAGATATACTTTTGCATTCTAATGAATTATGACCAAACTTCTTGCATTTAAAACATTTACCAGAAAATGATGGGCTACTAGAGCTTATCTTACTTCTGCACTGAGAATCCATATGCCCAAATTTATTAAAATAAAACCAATATCCATTAAATTTCTAAGCATTAGGTTGTCTTACCATATTTCTTTTTCCTTTGTTATTCTTTTCAAGGTCCTTCTATTTAGATCCAGATCTCTCACCCTTCACATAACCGATACATTGCTTATCATTTGCATCCTTTTGACCTTTAGTTATATCATCAAGCCTAGCAAAACTCATCCTGAACTTCTCCTTGAATTCATTTGTAGTAGGAAGCTCATCTCTGAGAATAACTACCTATCTCTCAAACTCTTGTTCATTATTTTTGGATTGTTGCAGTTCAATCTCCAACTGAATGAATCCATTATTAATTTTACTACATTCTTTAGATTTTTCTTTCAAGGACTGGGCTAGATTATCCTCCTTCTTTCTTTCTTCAATCTCTTTGGTTAACGTTATCGCCATAGATTCCATTTCAAGATTTAGAGCAGTATTTTCCTTAGCAAGATTTTCACATTCTTCTATTATTTCTTTTAGGGTTTGATTCAAATGAACATCATCTGGACCTTTTCTTTCCTTTTTCTTCAACTGGAAACATAGTTCCTTCCTCTTTTCCCTTGAAACATTTATCTTATCCTTTAATGATTGAATGAATTTTTTGGTAGCCACAAGATTTTCTTTTAGTTCCATGACCTCTAATTTAGACTAATCAAGATCATCAAGTGCCTCCATAAGTTGTTATTGAAGACCACCTACATCCATTGTAATTCAAGATCCACCTTAGGATGTTAAACTTCAAAAGAGAAACCCACTCTAATACCAATTGTTGGACACTAGCAACACTGAGAGGGGGGGTGAATCAATGTTCCATAGTATTTGAATTTCAAATCAAACCTTAAACTATAAACATCAATATTTAACCTTTAATAGAAATCACAACATATAAAGATAAGGAAACATGCAACCACATTAAATAATGTACCATAACACTAGGATTTTTATGTGGAAATCCTATTAGGGGAAAAACCACAGTGGAGATTAATCCACAAAGTATACTCTTTTAAAAGTATGATAAAAGGGAATGCACTTGCATTTAGGCACATTTCCTAGAGCTCACTACTCAAAATAAGGAAGGCTCACTGCCTTACAAAATACTTGATATTACAACAAAATGTTGAATTGAGAATATAGAATCTACTAATGTCTAGATTCAATTCCAATGAAGCACATAAATAGATTTTGGACCATTTGTCCAATTCACACTTCTACTCTACTCTGCTCTACTCTGCTCTACTCTGCATACAAAAAACCCTTTTACTGCTCAAACAAATCTTTTGATATTAGCTCATATAAATATTTTGTACTTTTTTTTTCTTACACCTTCTCTCATTTTGATCCACACACACACACCATGAATAATTTTTTGATCTCACATATATATCCTCTAACAAAAAAATTATTATATTTCGGCTTCAAACAAAATATAATACTCTTCCACAAGTCAGCTCAAATCACCAATTAGAGCTATTGTGTATCCACATAAGTCAGCTAGACTATAGTAGGGACCCAAATCAAAATTCCCAACATAATAAATAGTTAAACACATACTCCTCATACATCTGGAATACACCATACACAATAGGTCGACCATAATGAGAAAATAAATAATAAATCATTCTACCGAATCTCTTAAATCGTACACCAATTAATGCAACACCACAAAACTTACCAATAAGGTAACATACATGATAAACAAGCTTTCCTAGGGATCCACACCACAAAATAATGATCTGGTGAAGTATTCAAACCAACTTATCAACCGGATACTCTGTTCTTCATGCTTTCTATTGGTAGATTACAATCTTCTACTTTTCTTGCCAATATGAGCTATATCTAAACTGTGGACCATACTACTAACTCTAGTTTCCATCAATGACAATACTAGAAACTAGAAGCAATCTCCCAAAACCATATGCCAACAACCACAACAAAAGTAAATAATGTATTTTTTGAAACATATCCATACCACTAGTTACATTACATTTTATGAAACACACCAAGCATTTTATGAAACATATTCATATCATTGATTGCATTGCATTGCATAACTAATGTAATTTATCAAACATTGTTGTCCTCAACCTTAGGTTTCTAGCAAGCTTCCAAAACCCATAACTTTTGATGTGTCTGGTGAAAATCTATGAAACTTGGTACTAGTTTTATATAGCCCTATATGCATGTGCTAACAAAAGGAAGGTTAATAAATCATCATTTTGCATGAGTTATTGAGGAAATTTTATTTCCTTTTACAACTATACTATGTAAAACCTAGTACATTGAGGGATTTGTACAAAATTGCTTCATCTAAGCATTGATCAATGTTAAGAAGGGTTTGAGGGGAATCTTTGGAGTGCAACCAAGTTAGATTAGGAGAAAAGAAGTGTCAAGCCCATGGTATAAGTTTCTACCACCTTTGAAAACTAGATAAGCTTGTGCTTATTGTTGTCAAAACCATATTGTATGATTATCCTTAAGAGCTCATTGATTTATCATAGAGAATGATGACAAACACAACCAAGCCATGAAGAATGAATTCAAAGAAGGGTTTGTGGTGGTATATCTTGGAATTATTCACTATTTCTTTGGCAATGAGGTAACTTAGAAAGAAAATAAGAATTTTTGATTGCACAAAATTTTTCCATTTTTTATTAGTTAGAAAGGTAAATGCTATGAATGAATGAAAACTTGCATCAACAACTATGTCAAGTCACGTGAATTTATTTAAGCATGATGAAGGTGAAATTTTTATGGAACAAAATAATGAATGTAAAATTGCATTAACATTGATGAAAGCTCTTAGGTTTTCCAAATTAGTTGAAAATAAAAGTTTTCCCAAAACCATCACTAAAATCATAAGTCAACAATGAAAAGAAATTTTGACTCACACCATACTAGGGAAAACTCCTCACAAAAAGTCTAGGTATCAACCATTTCCTATCAAGTTCTTAATTCATGAGGAAATAGTTGTTCAACAAGATAATATATTAGTATAATTATGAAAATGAATATGAAATTAGTCATGAATGCATAGATGTTTTCAAATATATTCTAGTTGAGAAGAAAATTGAAGGGAATTTTTTGAGTGATGACTCAACTAATTTATTATTTGTGTGATCTTTAGTTAGGATTCTAACACCCTAAATAATGAAGAAATCAAAGGCATAGAATGCATGCACAAAGATGATCCAAGGGCTATAACAAGGTTTCAAGCCATGATAATGGTAGTGTATGACAAGAATGGATAGTAAAGTGAGAGCCACCCCAAGAATGTAGTGGATAGTGACCCTATGACCTACTTGCCAAAAAACTATAGGACTATAGAGCCACCCAAAGAATGTAGTGGATAGTGACCCTATGACCTACTTGCCAAAATACTATAGGACTATGTTTTACTCTTAGTGACTATAATTAATTCCTTGGGACTATGATTTCTTTATGGCATGAAAATATTTTGATTTAGATGTAATGTGGTAGTTACATTAGAAGAGGTTAAAGGTATAGTCCATCCAGGAGCATAAATGAATTTTTGAAATCCTCTAGATATATAAGTTGTTTACATTCCATGAGACCATTTTTCAAATCCTCTATATAAGTTTACATGAATTTGAATCTATTATGTCATGTTTTCCATTTTTTATCTTCAAAATCCCAAAAATTAAACTTTTTTACATGCAACTTCCATCTAATTAAATGTTGAGTTCTATGTGTAACAACAAATATTAATAAAAAATTTAAATGAATGCTCTATAAATTGTCAAAATGAAACAAAAAAAATCAATATAGACATCTACCTTTAATAGAGTGAATTCCACTAGCTAGGATGGAAATGAACTACTATAAGCAATGCAAATGGAATTCATAATCAAATTTGTGTTAAGTTGATGTCATTTATATAAGTTTAAAAATGAATTCATCTAAATTATGTCATGTTTTTCATTTTTTTCTTCAAACTCATAAAATTAAACTTTTTTATGCAACTTCCATCTAATTCAATATTGAATTGTACATCAAACTGTTATGATTAATAAAATCATGAAAGGAATGGTTTATATTGTCAAAAAAAAAAAAAAACTAAATAAATAAAAATATTTCAATAGTACCAAATGAATATATTACCTGAGATAATGTAAAATGATGTAGAAATTTCAAATTGTCTTCTTCTATGTTGTTTAGCATGCAAATTGGTGGTAAAAGGGTGATGGATCAAGCATAGATTGGTACAACAGGGAGTCAACTACATAAAAAAGGTGTTTCTGAGTTGGATAAAGTCTTGAACCAAACAAATGTAGAAACTTGTAGACCTGAATCACGGGGTCATCTCCCATTTTATTGTTCCAATGTGTTGCATTGAAATGTTATGCATGTGTTTGGAGTCAAATTAACATTAGAGATGGAGGGAGAGACCTGAGAGAGCTAAAGATAGTTAGACTTGAGAGAGGGAGTGTGAGAGAGGGGGTTGGAGTGAGATAGATTTGTCTAGGTAAGGTGGGATGGAATGATACTTGGGAGAGAGGGAGTGTGAGATAGGGGATCAGAGTGAGAGAGCATAGTCTAGGTAGCATGGGAGGGAGTGAGACC
>VDFB02000017.1:39261930-39313600 GCA_007258455.2 Sequoia sempervirens | reverse complement strand
TCCCCCTTTCTCCCCTCTACCCTTAACCCTTATACCCCCTACCCTTTATCTCTCTCCCACTCCCCCCTCTCTCTCTCTCGAGTATCTCCCTCGTACCCCCACTCTCCCTTGCTCTCCCACTCCCTCCATATCTCTCTCTTAAGTCATAATTTAAAAAGAATATGATTTATATTTATATTAATATTAAAAAATAATTTTTAATAGAGGGGGTTCGATCGAACATCTTTAGAATGTTCGACTGAACCCAATTTAAATCTATTTTTTTATTGTATGTTAAATGGGTTCTGTTGAACAATGGTTCGGTCGAACCCGTATTCGATCGAACATTTTTTTTGTTCAACCGAACCCACTTATTTACACCCACATCCTCTCAGGCACCAAATTTGCTTAGAATTTTTCACTTCAAAGTTTGATTTGAGAATGAAAATGGAGGAGATCTCAGAAACCCAACTAGTATCAAGTTTCCCTCAAAAAGAGCTATCCAACGAATATAATTTTAATATGTTTTGATTATATCATCTATTTGTTTTTTAAGTTTTATTAAATATACGTTTTTCACTGAAAACAAAACTTTATGTTCTGCACATGTGGAAAAATAGAAGATTATCAAAAATAAATAAAAATATGAGTGCACCAGATATTGGAGTCCTTGATCCAACAAAAAAAAATAAAAATCGATACATACAATAAAAGTTATGCATTATATGATCGTGTTATGTTTGAATTGTAATTGATTTGACTTTGAAACTTTATTAAAGAAAAAAATATTCAATAAAAAACTATCTAACCAAGTGGAAGCACTAGATATCAGAGTTAAAAATCTAAATTTGAAAGAATTGGAATTTTATCTTTCAAGGAAAACAAGTTATGCGTTATACAGTGTGCGTCACTTTTTAAAAATGTTGTTTTTTGAAAAAAACCAATTTTCGTGGGAGATGGGAAAAAAAGTGCAATTTTATTCCAAAAAATTTGAAAAAAATATTTTTAGAATCTACAAACAAAATGTGACAAGAATCTAGTTTGTATCATCTTCAAATTCCTCACAGTTTAACCGCTATAGGTGCTCAAATGTGAAGATTTAGTTTAAAAAAAAAATCAATGTCCAATTTGGCCAAAAATTGTAAACCACTATTGTGGGATCACCCTGGAACATCAATTTTTGAGCCTCTCAACATTTTACAAACAAGAGAGATTGGTTCATAGATTATATGACTTGCTCTAATTCCATCATCTTTGGTGGCATGGAAAAGAGTATACAATTTTCAGAAATGGCAACATCTAGATCATATCTAGTGGGAGAAATTTAATATTTCTCAATGGATACTATGTGCTAGGCATGGAGCTTAATCTGCTATCCATGAGTTAGATTATGAGACACATTCCAAACTTGGACATCATTTTTAGTTCACATAAGTATCGAATTTTTTGATAAGGAGTCCAAGAAAACTGTGGCAGTTGGGCTCAAGGATCATGGTCTATATTGATTGCTTGATACAAGAGATCCTTTGGAGCATGCAATGGTTGTGAGGAGCTAATCTATTAGCACTCTTTGACATAAACAATATGGGAATCTCAATATTTCCTACCTCTCTCAGCTTGCTCGATAGAATTTGGTAGGAGGCTTACTAGAGATTCAACAATAAATGCATGGTGTTTGTGAAGCTTTCCAAGCAGGGAAGTAGCATTATACTCCATTTTTAGATGGAAAGTCCTAGAGATCATCCAAGGTTCTACAACTAGTTCATGCAGACATTTGTGGACCAATGACTATGGCATCGGCCACTAGTGCTAAATATTTTCTCCCATTTGTTGATGATTTTAGCAGAAAAATGTGGGTGTATTTTCTCTCTAAGGTGAAGTCACAAGTATTTAATGAATTTCAAAAGTTTAAAGCATTAGTTGAAAAAGAGTTTGGATGTCAAATCATCACTCTTAGGATAGATAATTGGGGTGAGTATTGTTCCAACCAGTTCATCAACTTCTATGCAAAACACAACATTAGATGCCAATTTACCACACCCTATACCCCTCAACAAAATGGTGTTTTTGAGCAGAGGAATCGTACCATCACAAAAATGGCCCATTGTATGTTGGAGATCAGAAAAATTTCTAAGAAATTTTGGGTTGAGGCAGTTTACACTACAATATACCTTCTTAACTAGTCTCCCATGTAGGCTATCAAGAAAATGACCCTATAGGAAGCATGGTCTAGGAGGAAACCAAAATTTACCCACCTCAAGGTTTTTGGTTTGACTGCATATGTTTGGATTCCATATGCCAAGAAAATCAAGCTGGATTCGAAGAGCCAGAAGTTGATACTAATAGGATTTAGTGACAATCACAAGGCCTATTGGCTAATTGATGTGGCTACTAATTATTTGACATTCAATCTAGGGATATTGTGGTTGATGAGGAAGGTGAGCCCTTTTCCCCCCTTCTCCCATCGAAAGTCTTAACAATCAACCTATGAAGACTATTATCAATATGAAGTTGCACCCTTGTTGAACCTGATGTTCAACACCTTAGTGTAACATGGGAAGTCCTCGTAAGTTGTGGGTTACTTGTAGACAGAGGTCAACGTCCGGAGAAGGCCAGCTTCTTTGTTGGGTAATCACCTAAACTACTGATTATGTAAAAGGAAAGAGAGAAGGAGTGCATAAAAATAAACTAACGCTATGGTTATACACCGAACTGAGAAGAGCAATGGGATACTTAGGTTACACTTGAAAATTGACAATGACCATAAGATTACACATCAAATTCTATAAGCTTGGCATTAATACCTCACAAACAGGTTCGATTCACACATTTTCAAGAAAGGAAAAGACTTTCACAGACTAGAATCTGTGTGTGGTTATATAAACACAGCTTGTGATTTGTATAATGGTACTTTTTTGCAAGGGAAGGCATGAAATACAAGATAAAGTTATAAAGGAATGAAAGAATTCACAAAATAACTAGATCATTAACCTGAAACGCACGACACTTGCAAGAACAAGATGGTAGTTTGAATCATCCACAATGATAAAGGTAAACTCTATATATTATGCTTTGAATGAGTTACAAAATTGTGCTAATCTGAGAGAGGAATGTAAAAGTCAGAGACTGTTTTGCAAAGCATCAGGAGAACTCTCTCTTAAAAAAAAACAAAAATTCCTTATATACAAAAGTATATCGGCCCCTAAGGCTCACAAAAATATTAGCCTCCAAAAGGATCTGCCTTTAGATCTTTTGAAGGAAATTAATGTTGTGTCCCCACTATCCATGTTAGTGAAGATTTGCTCCAGGAATGGCCTCCTTGCTCTTTTGCAATGCCCACATTAACTTCTGGTCTTATATCTATCTTCTAACCTCCCTGTCGAGCTGCTTTGAATGTTCTTGAGCTCAAAGCAGATCCACGTCGCTTTCATTTTGTTGATCTTCTTTGCAGGGGTCAAACTGCCATGACTCTCTTGTAGCTCACTCTAATTGGTTGAATAGATGCTTCATGGGGTTGCCAGATAGTCAAAAGTCATTCAGATTGAATTGCATGTTGGTGAGACACTAACCGTGTCTCCCCAATGCGATTATGCCCTTCAGTGGTTATCAGCATAGCTCATGACGATCGACAAGACCACATAGCAAGCTCAAAAGTTATAACGAAATCCACAGTGGTTGTCACCTAGACCATCGACAAGACTTTTAGCTTTCGGGAAGACCTCATGGCGAGCCCGCAGGAGTCATATCGATATCCTCTTCCATCGCTTAGTCATTCACATTTGGCAAGAGCTCCTTCAACTTTCTCCTTGAGACCAAACCTTTCATCTCGACAAGACTCCCCTCCAGTTGGGAAGACCCTTCATCGATATCAATTACTCTCGGCGAGACCCTCGCTATTGCTGATACATCTTGGCGAAGTCAACTCTGTAGCCACGAGTCTTACTGACTTCAAATATCCATTTGGTGAGACCCTTTCGGGTCGGCAAGACCTCACGCCGAACTCAAAACACTTACCCCGAGCTCTGATCATTTCTTTCAATGAGACTCCCATGTTTCAGTCAGACATTGTGCCAAAGGCAATACACTATACCGAGACCCTTCATTCTTCGGTAGGACCTCATGCTTTCACCGAGACATCATGGTGACTCTACTTTCCTTTGCAACAAGCTCACCTCCTTTCGCCAAGACCCCATCAAGTCGGTTAGACATCATGGTGAATTCATTCCGATTTGGCGAGACCACCTTTGGTCAGTGAGACATTACACTGACCGAGCCTTCTGTCAGCGAGTGCAACCTCCTCGGCAACACATTGCCCTGTCGGCTAAATGTACGCTATACCAATGTCAAACCTTCTAAGCAAGACCCCATCATCGGCAAGACTTTATGTCGAAGGCAAGATGCGATAGAAAACTCATCTCATTGTCGGCAAGACACCATACTCTCGGCATGACCTCAAAGCAAAGGCAAAAGTCATACTGATATCCACAATGGTCACCGAGACAATCGCTATCGGGAAGACCTTTTTCCGAATGAAAAATCCTTCAGTAAACTCATCTCATTATTGGGGAGACTTTTAGAAGTCAGGGAGACTTCATAGCAAAGGCACAACTTTCGTCGAGACCTTATCCTTTCGAGAAGACATCTCCCCAAGCTCAACCTTACACCGAGAGTTCCATTCTTTTGGTGAGACTCTGCTTAGTTAGCCAGACCTTTTGTTGAACTTATATCTTTCAGCAAGACTTCTATCTGGGACCACCACTCCATGTCGGCAAGAATTCAGCATGTCGGGGAGACTTCTAAAAACCCATAGTGATTTAAAATGTTAGGCCGACCAAGACATTTCAAAAATGAAAAGAACCCCTTCTAGTTGGCAAGACATCTGGAAGGTCTTGGCGACTCTCTCCTTAGAGGATTTTCATGCCAAACTTGACTGAGGTAGGCTTTCCAACTGAGTTCCTTGTGACTTAGCATCAGATGTATGATTTAATCCTGCATAACAATGTCCCCATTTGGCCTTTATGAACACTTGAAACATAGATTTCCCAACTGATTTAGCCTGTAGGTGAAAATTGGGCAACATTTCTGGTGACCTCAGCTAGATGTTTGCCTGCTAAACA
Source organism: Sequoia sempervirens (assembly GCA_007258455.2). Lineage (NCBI taxonomy): Eukaryota > Viridiplantae > Streptophyta > Pinopsida > Cupressales > Cupressaceae > Sequoia > Sequoia sempervirens. The sequence continues at coordinate 39,308,504 of VDFB02000017.1, read as the reverse complement.
TGAGAGCCAGTAGCCTAGGCCTATCCATTAGGCATGGAGTCATTGGGAAAATTCAAGAACAGACCTGGAGCAGTTTGTACATAGTTGTAACTTGCTTAAGACTCACAAAGCAGCTCAGGACACTGAAAGCTTGTTGAAACCAGGAAAAACTGAAACAACACTATTTACTATGCTGGGATAGCACTTAGAGAATGTAAACTGCATCTAAACATACCCTACACTAACTAGTGAGAAATTGGTCAAACAAAACCATTCACAGGATGGTTGAAATAGCTGCCCTTTCTCCTCAATATGCAATGACTCTCAAGCTTAATGGAAGCTGAATAAAGATGGTACACTGAAAAATGTTTAAAATTGCAATGCACTGCCTCATGAATGAGGGTAACAAATTCACTTCCCTCCTTAAACTGATCATATGCATTTGTATTCAAAGGAGGATAAGTAAATTGAACACACTCGTTTTCAACTGCAAGTACATCCTTTATGCCACTTTCAGTTGTGGCTCCATGTGTGAGTACTTGATTAACCATTGGTGATTTATTAAACTCCATCTAGGCTAAATCTCTGATCGGACAACCCCTTGTAAAGACAAAAGTTGAGCTCTCCTTTCTGGTCTCTTTCCCATTCACTGTTGTTTTATAGCCTTGGCTGGAAAAGTCTAACCCCTATGATTGACTTAGTGAGAAAAAAGAAGATTCTTCAGTAAGCTCGAGTTGTTCATGATTAACTTCATCAAGAGGTAATAGTTCAGCACCCAAATTAGTCCAAAAAGCCTCTAAATCATTCCAAAACATATCCTCTTCACTATCTTCTTTACATTTCTGAACAAAAGGACTAACTTCAAGCCTAAAGCAATTCTCATCTAGCTTTGATAAAGCATCAAAATCACCCCCTTTGCAATACAGTAAGTCCAGTTCAGGGACTTGTTCAACTTGACGGGTATTTTCATGCACATCAAAATGTGGCTCTCCTTGAATAGTGCTACTTAAACCTCCTTGTTCACGAGTAAAGACTTCAAACTCACCTTAACCCTTATGCAACAACAAATCAACATAACCTCCATCAACCTCATGTTGGTCCAATTCTTCATCCTTGTCAATGAAGTAAGGCAGATCATCAAATGAGAAGATTAACTCTGCCTTTTGATTCTCAGCTATGTTCATTACAACAAGCTGCTCAACCTGATTCTCCTCACCTTCTTGCAAAAGTTTAGGTTTCTCATCTTCCAATGCTGAGCAAAACTTGGCAATTACCTCCTACTGATGAAGCTGAGAGAATAGAGATAGTCCCTTATTCCAAGCTGTAAATTGACCTTTCTCAACAGCTACTTCCATTTTGTCCTCTTGTCATCCAGGTTGAACTTGAGAGATTTCCTCCTATCCAATTACTTGCTCCTGCAATTGATGACACTTAATGGCTAGATGCAAAATATTCGCATTCTTAAGCTTTTCCCATAGGATTAAGTTATCTTGATCAATAAGTTGCTCTTCCTCTGTTTTCTTTTCAATAGGAAACTCATTCTGTTCAAAACTTGGAACACTGAACTTCAAAAAGTGAAGCCCCTCCTCAAAAAAAGGATTTGGAAAGGTAGCAGTTGATTGGGGCACTTGAGAAAGTTGTTCTTTAGGAGAGTTAGACTGACTTTGTTCAAATTCTTGTACTAAATAGGATCCTTTTTGTGTCTCAAACTCTTGCTATTGAATATAAGCTTGATAAGCAAGCTCCTCATGCTGCCTATTGACCTCCTGCTGATTTTCAATTTCTTCAAACTGCTTTTGGAAATATAAAGACATATTCTCCAAACTCATATTATCCAAATTTTGAGGCTCATATGAAGAATAACTTTGCTGATTGGAGATAAAATAACCCTCCTGGGGTTGTTGATGAGCATAAGTATGCCACTGCAAAACTTGTGCAGGGGTTGGTGGGTGGTAGGCCAATCGAGCTTGCTAGTAACCCGCTGCTACATAGTTATTTTGAGTAAAACTAACAATATCCTCAATAGGGTATGACTGATAAAAAGATGCAAGCACAACACCTTCCTGAAATGGTGAATGGTAAGACATACTACCATGAAACTAGCACTTAGACTACTGAAACCAGCTACTTTGGGCTTGGAGTCGCCAGGTATGTAAAGAAAATGCCTCCAAAAAGCTGAAACTACTGCTGCACACACCAAACAACAGCGATAAAATGCATAAACATGAACTGAGAAGTAGTTCACGGTCCCACCGAGCGTGCCAGAAACTATTATCAATCTGAATTTGCACCCTTATTGAACCTGATGTTCAAAACCTCAATGTAACATGGGAAGACCTCGTAAGTTGTGGGTTACTTGTAGACAGAGGTCAACCTCCATAGAAGGTTGACTTCCTTGTTGGGTAATCACCTAAATTGTTGATTCTATAAAGGGAAAGGGAGAAGGAGTGCATAACAATAAAACTAATGTTATGGTGATACACTAAACTAAGAAGAGCAATGGGATACTTAGGTTACACTTGAAAATTGACAATGACCATAAGATTACACATCAAATTCTGTAAGCTTGGCATTAATACCTCACAAACAGGTTCAATTCACACATTTTCAAGGAAAAGACTTTTACAGACTAGAATCGATGTGTGGTTATATAAACACAGCTTGTGATTTGTATAATGGTACTTTTTTGCAAGGGAAGGCATGAAATACGAGATAAAGTTATAAAGGAACGAAAGAATTCACAAAATAACTTGATCATTAACCTGAAACGCACGACACTTGCAAGAACAAGATGGTAGTTTGAATCATCCATGATGATAAAGGTAAACTCTGTATAGTATGCTTTGAATGAGTTACAAAATTGTGCTAATCTAAGAGAGTAATGTAAAAGTCACAGACTTTTTTTGAAAAGCATCAGGAGAACTCTCCCTTAAAAAAATAAAAATTCCTTATATACAAAAGTATATTGACCCCTAGGGCTCACAAAAATATTAGCCTCCAGAAGGATCTACCTTTAGATCTTTTGAAGGAAGTTAATGTTGCGTCCCCGCTGTCCATGTTGGTGCAGAGTTGCTCCAGGAATGGCCTCCTTGATCTTTTGCAACACCCGCATTAACTTCTGGTCTCATGTCTATCTTCTAACCTCCCTGTCGAGCTTCTTTGAATGCACTTGAGCTTAGAGAAGATCCACGTCACTTTCATTCTGTTGATCTTCTTCGCAGGGGTCAAACCACCACGACTCTCTTGTAGCTCACTTTGATTGGTTGAACAGATGCTTCATGGGGTCGCTAGACAATCAAAAGTCATTCAGATTGAATCGCATGTCGATGAGACACTAATCGTGTCTCCCCGATGCGATTATGCCCTTCAACGGTTATCAGCATAGCTCATGACGATTGGAGAGACCACATAGCGAGCTCAAAAGTTATAACGACATCCACAGTGGCTGTCAACCAGACCATCAACAAGACTTTTAGCTTTTGAGAAGACCTCATGGTGATCCCTTAGGAGTCATACCGATATCCCCTTCCATCGCTTAGTCATCCGCATTTGGCAAGAGCTCCTTTAGCTTTCTCCCTGAGACCAAACCTTTCGTCTCGGCAAGACTCCCCTCCAGTCGGGAAGACCCTTCATCGATATCAATTACTCTCGGCGAGACCCTCGCTATCGCCGAGACATCTTGGTGAAGTCAACTCTATGGCCAGGAGTCTTACTAACTTAAAATATCCATTCGGTGAGACCCTATCGGGTCGGCAAGACCTCACACTGAACTCAAAACACTTTCCCCGAGCTCTGATCATTTCTTTCAATGAGACTCCCATGTTTCAGTCAGACATTGTGCCGAAGGCAATACACTATACTGAGACCCTTCATTCTTCGACAGGACCTCATGCTTTCACCGAGACATCATGGCGACTCTACTTTCCTTTGTGCCAAGCTCACCTCCTTTCGACAAGACCCCATCGGGTCAGTGAGACATCATGGTGAATTCATTCCGCTTCGATAAGACCACCTTTGGTCAGTGAGAGACTACACTGACCGAGCCTTCTGTTAGCGAGTGCAACCTCCTCGGCAAGACATCGCCCTGTCGACTAGACGCTATACTGATGTCAAACCTTCTTAGCAAGCTTGCTTTATCTTGGTAAGACCCCATCGTCGGCAAGACTTTATGCCGAAGGAAAGATGTCACAGCGAACTCATCTCATTATCGGCAAGACACCATACTCTCGGCAAGACCTCAAAGCGAAGGAAAAAGTCATACCGATATCCATAGTGGTCACCGAGACAATCACTCTCGGGAAGACCTTTTGCCAAAGGAAAAATCCTTTGGTGAACTCATCTCATTGTCGAGGAGACTTTTACAAGTCGAGGAGACTTCATAGCGAAGGCACAACTTTCGTTGAGACCTTATCCTTTCGGGAAGACATCTCCCCGAGCTCAACCTTATGCCGAGAGTTTCATTCTTTTGATGAGACTCCACTTAGTCGGGTAGACCTTTTGCCGAACTTATATCATTCGATGAGACTTCTATCTGGGACCACCACTCCGTGTCAGCAAGACTTCAACATGTTAGGGAGACTTCTAAAAACCCACAATGATTTAAAATGTCTGGCTAACCGAGACATTTCAAAAATGAAAAGAACCCCTTCTAGTCGGCGAGACATCTGGAAGGTCTTGGTGACTCTCTCCTTAGAGGATTTTCATGCCGAACTTGACTAAGGAAAGCTTTCCAACTGAGTTCCTTGTGACTTGGCATCAGATGTATGATTTAATCCTGCACAACAATGTCCCCGTTTGGCCTTTATGAACACTTGAAACATAGATTGCCCAACTGATTTAGCCCGTAGGTGAAAATTGGGCAACAAAGACCAAGGATTTTGGAGCTAAGATTTCAGTAGCTCCACCTGAAAGGAGGGATTCTAATGATTCAGACATTGTAAAATCTCCTAGGCAAGATCCTCTACCAGCAAAGAGGGACTCTGATGATTCTAACATTATGGAATCTCTTAGGCAAGATTGTCTATCAACAAATTTTCCTCAAGAGAACCTAGATTAGCATCTAGATAGTATTATTCCAAGTAGCCCAATTCATGGTGATGCTCATTTTGATTTGGAAGTTGATACATCTCCTCCTTCTAAGAGGCGTGGGAAGCTCATTGGTGATGTTCATGTTGATGAGCTTGTTGAGGGACGATCATCTAGAGGCAAGAGAAAAAAGAACACATCAAGCTTTTCTCTTATGGCCAACATTCAGAGTATTAATGAACCCTAGCAATATTCAAAGGCCAAGGGTAAACTTGAATGGGAAAAGGCTATGGATTTTGAGCATCAAAGTCTTTTGAAAAATAACACATGGGTTATGTCAGATCTTCTGCCAGGGAAGAAACCCATTGGCTACAAATGGGTCTATAAGGTAAAATACAGGGTTGATAGAATACTAGATAAATGCAAGGTTTGGTTGGTGGCTAAGGGGTTCTCGCAGAGAGAAGGTGTTGATTATGAAGAAACCTTTGCTCCTACAACAAAGATGAGCACCATCTAACTCTTCATAGCCATGACAACATAGTTTGGTTGGAAGGTCCACTAGATGGGCGTGAATAGTTTCTTCCAGTTTGGCTGGAAGGTCCACTAGATGGGTGTGAAGAGTTTCTTCCTCAATGGAGATTTGGAGGAAGAGGTATACATGATGCAACCTCCTAGTTTTAAGGTTGCAAGAAAAGAGCACAAAGTATGTAGATTGTTGAAGGCTCTTTATGGCCCAAAGCAGGCACCCAGGGCATGGTACCTAAAATTTGACAAATATATGGTTGTATAGGGGTTTCACAGGAGTCCCTCATATGCAAATTTGTATGTCAAGAACATTGGCGGTGATATCATCCTTCTTGTCATATATGTGGATGATTGCAAAATTAAATCAAATTTGTGTTAAGAATTTGAGATGATGGACTTGGGTCTCCGACACTATTGTCTTGGTGTAGAAGTTTGGTAAAAGGGTGGCAATATTTTCATTTCTTAGTCGAAGTGTGGTAGGAGTTCGCTTGAAAAATTTAGGATGGAAGATTGCAAAATATCATCCACTCCCATGGAGAAGGTGTTGAAACTTTCAACCAAATCAAATTCACGAGTGGTAAATGAGTCTGTGTTCAGGAAACTTGTGGGTAGCCTCATCTATTTTGTTACCACTAAACTGATCTTAGTTTTTCTTTGAGTTACATTTCTTGTTTCATGACTGCCCCTAAGGTAGAACATAAGGTTGTCACGAAACAAGTATTGTGATATGTCAAGGGGACACCTAAATTTGGAATTTTGTATAGAAAATGCAAAGATCCTAGGTTGGTTAGCTTTACAAACGCAAATTGGGCAGGTTCAATTGATGACAGGAAGTCCACTTCTAGGTATTTTTCAGTCTTGGTATAGGCACAATCACATGGACAAGCAAGAGGAAACATGCAGTTGCTCTTTCCTTGGTCGAAGTAGAGTATTGTGGAATGGTGAAGGAAACATGCGAGGCAGTATGGCTTTGAAGGATGCTTGCTGACATGTAGATGAATCAGCCAAGGCCTTCACCCCTGTTTTGTGATAATCAAGGGGTTCTCAAACTTGCAAAGAATCTAGTCTTCCACGAGTGAACCAAGAATGTTGAGCTCCATTTTCATTTCATCTGCCAAATTTTTGAAGATGGATCTGTGATGTTGGAGTATGTTCCAACTAAGGATCAGATTTCAAACGTTCTCACCATGTCTCTCAATCTAGATAAATTTGTAAAATTTCAAGGTAAGTTTGGTGTAGTTAGTAGGATGACCATTAAGGGAGGGTATTAAAGTATTGTTATACTATTTAATGGTCATTTTAGCTTTTAGTTAGTTGGTAGTTTACTTTTAGTTTACTTAGTTTGCTTTAGTTAGTTTTTAGTAACTTTTGTTACTTTTAGTAGTTTTCTTTTGTTAATGATTGTTTCTTTTTAGAAACATCATCTTGTAATTCTTTATATAAATAGCTTTCCTCTCCTTTATAGAATAATGAATATTGAATATCAATTATCATTTCAAAAATAATGCTCCATTTCTTTTTAGCATGAAAACATTCGCAAAACATATGCTTCAAGCTCTCATTATGCTGACAATATGTACATTTGGTTGGCTGGATTTTTAATCTTTTCAATCTGTCTCCTATAGGGAGTTTGTGATATAATATTTTCCAAAAAAAAATTTGGGCATTAATCTCAACTTTAATTTTTCAACTCTAAGCACTCAAATTCTTCCACTTCCTTTAATGAAATCTGCACTTCCATTTTATATTGAGCCTTGGATTAATAGTCATTTTTGGGAGTTGTCTTAAATAAAATTTCTTCAAAGTGAAGTAGTAAAGCTAGTATTTTCCAAGCCATTGTCAATCTTTAAAAAAAAATCATTATAAAGACGTACAAAACTTCATGAGCAATTCCATGGGAACCAAAGCCTTCACAAAAATAAAAAACCTTTGAGATTTATTGTTTAACTTAACATCATTACTAATATCCTGCCAATTCTTCCAATCTAGGGAGTTGAACTCCCAAATATAACCAAACTATTGAATACCCCTTTTAAAAAATAGTTAGATTGTTTAGGAAAGGCAACAAGTGGTTGACCATGATATTGAACCAACTTGTTTCACCAAATAGATGAATTTACAAAGCTAAAGCCATATTGCATGGAATCCCACCTCTAGTTCAGAAATTTGCAAACTTGTTGCCAAGCCTTTCAAATAGATTGTAATGGGAATGAGGCCTTAATATGAAAGTATGGAGAAAATATAACTTTGTTCAACCAATTAACTCCTTGCCATTTATTATTCATAGTAGCATGAATAATTCGCTGACGAACAAGGATTTTCGATTGTTCATTTCTCGAAGCTACTTTTATAATCCATTTTGTTGATAAGCAAGTTCCTTGTGTCTTGGGATCTAGCAGGCCTAATCCACCTTTGTCTTTAGGTTGAATATGATGACTCCAAGAAGTGGCTCTGAAACCAACATTTTTGTCCTAATTAGTTCATAAAAATTGTTGATTGATTTTATCAAAGTCCTCATAACCTTTTTTTTAAGGGCATCCAACATGGTGAATAGTACACATGAGAAGCCAAAATTATGTGATTAACCACTTGGATTCTACCTTCTAGTGAAAGAAATTTGTTGGCCCAAGTAAATATCTTATTTTTCAGCTTAGTAACAAACCAGAAGGAATGCTCAAGAAATTTGTTTCCCCAAATAAATATCCTATTTTTTTATCTTAGTAATGAACCAGCGCCACATATCAAATAGCATGACACCCAAACCAGAAGGAATGCTAAGTATCTAATTATCTGCCAATGCTTAATTTGCTTCCATTCTTTAAAAATCCATTGTGGAGCAACATCAAGTTTGATCATAAAGAATTCAGTTTTATGATGTGCAATCTTGAAACCCGAAACAACACAGTAAAAATCTAGAATTCCCGAAACTTTAGATGAATAACATACTGTCATCAGCAAAATGTGAGCTGAAAACAACTGCATTATTTGATCCCCTTAATTTTTTTGTAGTAGATAACCCAAAATGTCAGCAGTAAGCATGTAAAGAAGATTAAAGACATCCTTCCCTCATGGAGCGTTTAGGGAAGGGATCTATGCTTCCTTTTATAGTTTATTATCTCACAGAATTATAAAAGAAATCCATTTATTTCTTTCCACACTCGTGACGAAACGGCAACAATCCGTAAAAACTAATCTAAATGAATAGAGTGAAAATTTGTGGGTTGGATTCTGCAGTGTCTTTAATTATTGTAGTTGACCAATGCTTATGGGATGGGTAACAGTATGGTTGCAAGTTGCACAAGCTTCCTTTCTAAGAAATCAGACTACTGACTAACTTTTAGTGGGGTCCACCTCTCACATGCTTCTGCACTCCTTCCGCCGGGTTTATGGCACAAACTACACTTCACCACCGTGCTCATTTTAATTTATCTTAGATACCTGCTCTTCCCAGGTTTTAGCGGGTATTGTTTATACCAAGATACTTCTACATTTCTTTTAGCGGTTTCCTAGTACTTATATGATAATCTTCTACCCGTTTGGCTACTACTTAATATTCGTCCCTACATTCGGTGCCCATTTGCTTGTATTTATAATTAAAAAGTAATTAAGTATATATTTTTAATAATAAATACAGCCAAATGGGCATCAGATACACTGGAGAGACAATACCCTATTTTATATGCTTCGCACGGTTAGCTCCTCAACAACAAACCTGCATTCGTTCGTTTGTTTTTTATTGTTTCTTAGTTTCTGTGTTCAATTCAATTCCATTCCATGGCATTAGCTTCTTCTAGCGAACCAGAGATAATCAAACCGTTATACGATGTATTCATTAATTATCGAGGAGTTGACGTCAAACACAATCTTGCCGCATACTTGTATAATGCAATAAGTAAACAAGGACTGAGTGTTTTTCTAGACAGCAAGGAACTGAAAATGGGCGATTTTTTGCCACATACATTAGAAGCAGCGATGCGTAGTGCTTTTCTTCACATTGCTATTTTTTCAAAAAGCTATGCGGAGTCCCCGTGGTGTTTGGCTGAGCTATCCTTCATGCTCAAAACTGGTGCTAAAATCATTCCCATTTACTATTATGTTGATCCCAGTGACCTCAGATTTGCTGCTAAAGGGAAAGGAATCTATGCAGGTGCATTCTCGCACCATCAAATGAAGGGAAGATACAGCCCGGAGAGGCTTCAAGAATGGAGGGAGGCGCTCTATACTGTGTCACTTGTAACTGGCTACGTTATTTCTAATCAAGTGTAAGTATCAAATTCAACTTATGTTTATCAAAACAAATATTTTTAGATTTCTCTTTGTGATCCAGGTTTTTGCATTTTTTATACACTTTCCGCTGAGTGATGCTCGATTCGTTTTTGTTGTAAATATTTAGCGATGAGGTGAAGGCGATTAGGAATATCGTCAACGGAGTATTGAAGGAGATGAAGAAAGAGCCAATAGAGGAAGGCACATATGAAGTTGGTCTCGATGAATCTGTAAGTGACTTTGAAAAATTTACATCCCAATCTTCACAAAGCCAGCGGAATGTACAAATTGCCGGAATTGTGGGTATGGGCGGATGTGGTAAAACAACTCTGGCGAAAGAGTTGTATGAGAGAAAAGCCTCTTCCTTCGATAGCTCCAGTTTTATTTCTGATGTGAGAAATGTATCTAAAAAGGATTTGCCTAACTTACAAAAGAAACTGTTGAAGGACCTGCTCGCTGATCTGGAAGGCTCAACAATTGACCATAAAAATCTGAAATCACGACGCGTGCTCATTGTTTTGGATGACATCGATTATGAGTATCAATTGGAGGCTCTCATGGCTGGAAAGGATAGCCTTGGACCAGGCAGCTTCATTATTATTACAACAAGGGACAAGGGCATTCTTGAGCATTATGACAAAGCCATCATAATTTATAAAATGAAACCTATGGATCGGCCGCATGCAGAACAGCTTTTTTCTTGGTATGCTTTCAACACAGTCTCCCCACTCCCGGGCTTTGAAGATCTAGTTGAAAAGTTCGTAAATGCTTGCAACGGACTACCTTTGACTCTCAAAGTTTTAGGGGGTCTACTTCGTGGCCAGGGAAAGGATTTCTGGGAATCTCAATCACGAAAGATCTCCAGATTGGTGCCCGAGGACATCCAGCAGAGGCTAAAACTAAGCTATGATGTATTAGACGAAGAAAGAAAGGCTATATTTTTGGATATAGCTTGTTTCTACGACGGTAAAGATAAAGATTTGACTCTCTCTGTATGGGAGCAGTCAGGATGGGATGGCGAGCGCAGTCTAGAAACACTTGTAGATAAGTCCCTCGTTGAGCTTGACAATTTCGACCGCATAAAAATGCATATTCAACTTCGTGATTTGGGCAGAAAAATAGCACTTGAGGAGACTCCCTGCCGTTTATTCTCTGACGCGCAAAATAAACCTGTGGAGGTGAGTTTCAGAATTTTTTCACTGGTCAAGATTTGTTGACTGTCTGCTTTCACCCAGCTGAATACTTTCCAGAAATTTTGTTTAAACTGCCGCCATGCGTCTATCTGATTTCACAGTACTTCATTTTAAGTCCGCTCTATCGAATACCGCAGGATTACCCAGATGATCAATTTGATACTATATTTCAAATATGGATCAGGGACAACGAAAAAAATCCAGTGGTAAGCTACATTTCTCTTTGCATAATATCTTCAGACACTTTTATACCCAGTGTTTATTCTGTGTTGTAAAACTTAAAATTTTGGTTACTATTTGATTGATGTATCTATTGTTGGAGGATTGGTTATACGTTTCTACTCTGATATTAATATCTAGTTGTATTGCACACACCCAAAAAATTGGTTGATCCATGCCTTACAGGCTCTCAAAACTAGAGGCGATTACATAAAGGGTGAAAAGAGTGATCAGACAAGACTCTTAAAATGGCTTGTGTGGTACGATTGTCCACAGTCCAGCATCCTTTCTGGGATTTCGCTGGAAAATTTAAGAATTCTACACCTTAGAAATGTGTTCTTTAATAAGTTATGGCTTCATGATGCAAAGGTATTATTTTCTTGTTTCCTTGCGATACGCCGATTTCTTCTGAATTGAATTTTAAGAGTGCATCTCACTCGGCCTTTTTCATTGTCTTTGCCAAAGTGCAGCTACCTAAGCTTTTGGAGGAGCTGAATATTTTAGGTAGCATTGCAGAGTTTCCAAAATCAATAAGGCAGCTGGAGCATCTTAAAAAAATTGTTATTGATGGTTGGCCAAACACCAGCTTGAAGGCTCTACCTGAGGAATTCTGCGAGTTAAAACCCTTGGAACATCTTACTCTTAGGTGGTGTAGAACATTGACATCACTGCCCAGGCATTTAGGCAATCTGACAGCCTTGCAGCATTTAGACCTTGCCTTATGCGACAGATTAAAGGAATTACCTCACTCCTTTGAGCAACTGGTGAATCTAAGCTACTTAGGTTTCCAAGGTTGCGAGAGACTCGCGATCTCACCACATTTTTTGGGAGAAATTAGGGGTCTCGAGCATTTGAATCTTATGGATTGTAGAAATCTTAAAGTTTTGCCTGCTGAAGTTCCATGTCAAGAGTTTCTAAGGAGCCTAAATTTGGTTGGCACAAGCTTGGAAAGGCTACCGAATGAAGTAGGGAGATTGGTTAATTTGGTAGTTCTTGAAATAGGAAGCAGTTCTTTGACATATTTGCCGATTTCTCTCGGGAACATGACAAATCTGCGAACCCTGAACCTGGAAGATTGCAAAAACCTTGCATGTTTACCTGACTCCCTAGGGCAGATGACAAATCTGCAAACCCTGAGCGTGAAAAATTGCAATAACCTTGCATATTTACCAGACTCCTTAGGGCAGATGACAAATTTGCGAACCCTGAACGTGAAAGATTGCAATAGCCTTAAATGTTTACCGGACTCCTTAGGGCTAATGGAAGATCTGTGTATAAATGCGCCACAGGCTCTAAAAGACGCTCTTAAAAAAGAGTAGAGGAAAACATGGTCTGGAGTGCAGGGAAATTAAATTGATGTCCACACTGCTTGTAATTGCATTACCTTTCTAATACAAATTTGTAATTGATATATTTCCCAAGTCTTAATAGTTAAATCTAAGAGACAAAGACGCTGAACACAATAATTCATAATTGATATAATAATTTCCGTCTCATGTGGCTGTAATTTTAAGTCCATTAAATTTTGTGATAATTTATGGTAACTTAATGACAGTTTTGAGTTAATATTCTTTAATTTATATTTTGAGTAGTGTTTTATAAACAATCATATCTTGTGATTATCAATATTTTATTTAGTACTTAATTGTATTCAGTTAATATTAACAAACATGAATGAAATTTTGTACTTTGACTCTATATGCATCAAAATAGGCATACACAACTTCTTGAGAATGGGCTAAGGAAAATTGCACAAACTTGTTTAGAAACTTGATAAGGAAACTAAAAATCAAGCCTTAGAGGGGGCAACAAAAGAATTTCCAACTATACAAACTCTAGCTAAGACCTTGTGGTGGTTAAGAATTTTTTTTGCAGACATGTTAGATTTGTTTCACAAAGGGTGTATGTGATAGGAAACCCATATAAATGATCTAACAAAAACCTACAAGGTTGTTTGAAAGGTGCAAAGTTACAATATTACAAAACTACAAACATGCAAACTTGTAAGGATGGGAGAAACTAAAATTCATATAATCAAATGTTTAATTGTTGAATGGTAAAAACCCTCTTTAATTGTGCAATGTTTTAATCTTTCACTTGTGTAAGTGTTTAAAAGGGAAGTGTAGAAAGTATGATCATGAAATGACCTTCGTTTCTCATGCAAACACTTTGATTGTTTTTAGGATCAAATTAAATGAATTCTTAGTTATGAATTTTCCAAGTTTCTATTTTTGAGTTATTTGACTAATCTGCAAAGGAAAGAACACATAATATTTTTTTATCTATGTTATAGCAGTGCTAAGCACCAATCTATATGCTAACTTACTAAACAACTAATAAACTAAAATTAAAACTAGACTAAAACATTAAATTATAAATCTTGACATTTGGTTGAATGATGTTTGCCAAGAGCAACTATCATACTAAATATGAATAAGGATTTGAATTTTTTCCTCCAAAAGATACAAACTTCTTGTGACCTCCACAACACCTCTTAATCTCTTAGAATTTGAAGGCTCTAACTTTTAAATTTCAATGAATTTTGGTGTTTAACTCTGATTTTGTATGCATATTTAAGAGGTACTTGTGTAGTTTGACATGAAAATATCACTTTCTCTCTTTAGGGTAATTAATTCTACTATTGGCATCTTAAAGGTTACATGGGTCTTCACTATTAACATTGTACAAAAGGGAGTAATAATGTTGTTTTGACATTCTAAAAGGGGTTTTCTTTAGGTTTATTGTTTGAGTTGGGATTTTCTTTAATTATTATATGTTAGTGCTACTAGTCTTCATTTAACATGCCTTGGTTGCAATTTTGAAAGGTTTTATTGGCCTTAGTTAATTTATTATGCCTAGCCCTTGTTCTAATGTCTTGAATCATCCTAAGAGATTCACTTAGTAAACCAATAACATAGAAAATGCAATCTTAGTGCAATAAAATGTTGGGAAAGGTGTTTCAACCTTGCAACATAATGTTAAGACTATAAAAAAATAAATCTTGATATATAAAGAGAAATGTTAGCCCTAAGAGAATATATAAAAGATCTAATCAAAGAAAGCATTTTATGATGACATGGGATGAGCTATTCACTTCCTAAATAAAAAGTTACGGTCTTTGAAAATTTGACCTCCCACATAAAAAAATGTATGAGTATTTACAACGCATAAGGGAGCTATGAAGGAGTGTTTGTGTGTAATGTCAAAAATTATATACCAATGCAATTTCACATTATAAATTATGACCTCATTTTGACATCTTGAAATGAATTATTTTAATGTAAAATGTTAGCTCTTTAGTTTTATATTTTCTACATTTTTGTGATAATCTATGCAAAAAAAATCCAAACTTGTCAAGATGATAGTGCAATGTACAAATATTCACACAACGTGCTAGCATTCTATAAAATATCATGAATTTAGTGGTTGTTTGAGCATTACTTTCTCCTAATCTCACTAATAGTCAAGAAATTAATGTATTTACATAAAAATTTGCACAATCATTTGACTTTTATCCTTTCCTTTTGGTTTCCAATTCTAATTTTTAACTCAAAATATCACTAGGAGAATTTTTCTCGAAGCTTTAACTTACAAAAGAAAAATCAACAAGATCCATAGCTTTACAAGTTCTTTTTACATGTAAATACCACTCCATTTCCAAGTAAAAGTCTTTAAAAATCAACAAGATCCATAGCTTTACAATTTCTTTTTACATGTAAATACCACTCCATTTCCAAGTAAAAATCCTTGTGAGATTGTGGCAATAGTTGAGACAAAGCAATCTTGAAGTTTTTACCACTCCACTTCATTCTTGTGATATTGTTCCCCCTCTCTCTTTTACCATTTTTCACATTTTATCACAATTTATGAATCACAAGTGCTAGTATTGTACATGTAAGATCTTTATCATTTCAGTTATTATCATTTTAATTCAAGCATTTTATTCTATATATAGTCACAAAACACTTTCTTTTTCTTTCCTTATTACATATTTGTTGAAGCAAATGGGATCTATGTTCTAACCTTTTGTTCTATATTTTTTTCATAATTCTAGTTTCTTTGTACTTTGAATTTTCTTTTCATATTTTGTATGTGAAAGTGTTCTTTCCATATATAACTGCACTTTCGGTTGTTCATTTATACTAGACAACAATGTGCAATGTGTGGATGTCCTTACAATACGCTAGTGTCCTACTTATTGTTTTGGATGTCATCAATTATGAATACCAACTACAGGCTCTCATAGTGGAAAAGGATACCCTTGGACTAGACAATTTCATTATCATAACAAAATGGGATATGAGCATTCTTAAATGTTGTGACATTTCCTCCATAATTTATCAAATGAAACTTATGGACTAGCCTCATGCAGAACAACTTATCTCTTGATATTATTTCAACAATTTCGAATAGACTACTATTGATAGAAAGGCCATTCTGGAAATCATTGTCCGCCCAATGAAGCCAAAGTTTGATAGTTTCATAGGATTTTCAAATACTCTTGACAACTAAAGTGTCCTAAATTTTGATAGTTTTCTATATGGTGAGAAAGTACCAAAGTATATGCCCTTCCAAGCTAGATGACTAGCCAGCACTCTAGAACCAATTTCTAACAATAACTTTCTAGCATTATTTTCCAACACTTTAATCATTTTTTTGACACATAGGGCGATGTCTTGTCTGTAGATGGAGAGAAAGCCCAAGCCTTTGAACTCATGAGGTAAGTAGCAAAAATCCAAAGTCACATGAGGAAAACCATGATTTTCTTCACTCAAGAAAGTATTTGAGTAGCCTTTCAATTCAAGGGTATGAAGTTTTGGAAAGGAATCTAATACGACTTATACACATGTGTAGCTGTCAATTTTTTTGAATAGATTTAAAATTTACTAGTCGAGTGAAGAGGTTTGGTAATCCAATGGCTGAACTTTTACTCCATTTTATTGAAACTTCTTCCCAAACTATGGTTGACAAGGCCTAAAAAAATGGTATACCTAGAAAAACATGTTATTCTTATTGAGAAATAAACCGATGTTACTTTTATTGAGGAAGAAAGAATGCTACTCAAGCCCCCCATTGCCTAGATATTTTATGTCAGCTTGTGACTCAAGCATTCAATGGCAAAAAAACTCTAGGGAAAACTATTTTTCATACATAATAATATATAAACACAAGTATTTCATGAGTATGAATTTTCCGTTTTAACACTTATTACATGTAGTAGATATTAACAAGTATAAAATATTCAAAATTACACAAAATAATATACAATATACACAAAAATAGACATAGATAATTTCTAAGAAATTGCCCAAAGCAAATTGCACATACTTATTTGAAATCTTAACAAGAATATCCAAAATAACACCTTAGAAAGAACAAAAGAAATTCTAAAATTAAAATTTTTAAATGTGACCTTGTAATAGCTAAAATATCTCTTAGATATGTTAAACATTTAATATTTATGAAATAAGAAATTGATTTTTCTTTTAATAATAACCCATAAAATTGCTTGAAATACTGTAAAACCGTAAACTTGCAAAATTAAAATTCCACACTATTACAAACTCCAAAGTTACAAAATTGCAAAGAAGGCAAGAAACTAAAGTTGCAAAACCAATGTATAATTATTGAATGGTAAAAGCTTGTTTGATTATGCAACATTTTCTTTTTATTTTGAAGTAAACTGAACTTTCACTTGTGTAAGCATTTGAATGAATAAAACAAGCTCAGATTCATACTTCAACCGACGTCACAACTAAGACAATTGTCGGACGTGAGATAAGAATGAACTAGATCCCATTTGCTATCTTACGTCCACCGACTAAACCGGATTCCAAATAGTATGAATTAAATTGTATGTGGTCTCAAGTTCAAGCCCTGCCCAACTTATCACCGACATTTTATCTTTTGTCGGGACACGTGTCATGCAGAAATCTATTCTGGTTAATCAACGGTCTAAAACTCGCCAGATAATCGATTGCTAGATTCAACGGATTCTTTATACAACATTATGCCAATAGGAATTTACCTAGGTTTGAAACTGGTTCATGGACTTCCGGATCTTTCCCCAGACTAAGTCGCCTTTAGAAATCAAATCCTTACCGTAGGGTAGAGGCTTAGGAAAAAAAAAAAAATTAAATTCTTATCGTAGGGTAGAGGCTTAGGAAAAAAAAATTCAAATTCTTACCGTAGGGTAGAGGCTTAGGAAAAAAAAAAAAATTCAAATTCTTACTGTAGGGTAGAGGCTTAGGACAATAGTACGGCTATTCTAATTCTAAGTCATTAGTCTTAGCGTAGGTAAATTATTTTAATGTTATGATATAAAATGAAATGTCTTTAAAGTATTTTAAGTTTAAATTTAAGTGATAAGGTGTGATAAGATGTGAAAATATCTAATAGTGAATCTAGTGAAGGAATAAACTTTATCACATCCACATTGTTTTTAAGTGCAACTTATCAAGAAAAATAATAATATAAATATGGGTTCCAATTACAAGTTCTAATGAGGTACCTGCATACAAAATAATAATTCATAAACAAAGAAAGGAAGAAAACTTAGTGGGATAAAAACTCTTCCTTAAGAAAAGAAAATACAAAAAATGTTTTCTATTATTTCTTTATTAAAAAAGGTTCTCTAAAAGATGACGACAAAACCTAATTCAAGTAAAATGTTCCCCCATAAGAGAGAGAAAGTCACGTGACCCCTCTTGAAGAAATATGTTGCACCCGCAAGAGAGCTTGCAACCAATTTTGCCATAGGACAATACAAAAAATCAATCACTTGCTCTTAAATCAACTCCTTGACGTAGTGTATATGAATCTTGATGTGTTTGGTTTATTGATGTTGAATTGAGTTCTTTGATATCTACCTGGCACTTTGATTGCCATAGAAAAGGATAGAATGTTGAACCCAGACTTAGAAGATTTTGAAGCCAAATAGCCTCAATGGGAGCATTAACATCCCCTTAATACCAAGCCTTAGTCAAAGAAAGAGTAATATTTACCATGCTAATTCTTACTCTACCAATAAATGAGCCTAAACTAAGATGAAATTTGTAGCCAAACATGGACTTATGATGATCAAGATCATCAACCCAATTAGATATTATCCAACCAAGTCTAGTTTGATGTTATTACATAGTGAATCCCATGTCGATGAGTCCCCTATATGTAATGCAAAATGCATCTAAAAACTTTTTAATGAAGCTCATGTGGTTCATGTATAAAGTGTGAGTTAGATAGACAAGGCTCCCAACAAGTTCACGATACAAAGTGGCAAGTATGGAGTAGAATAGTTCACCTCAAGCTTGACTCTTGGAGTTAGTACATGTCTACAAGCAACCAAGTGGAATTCAGCTAGTAGATCAAGAGAATACTTGGGCTAAGAAAGAGTGAACGTGAAAGAGAACTAAACCATATTGATCTCGAGAAAGTAGTGCAAATAGCCCAAGTCAGTCAGTAAATCTATCATATAGAGAAGATTTTACTTTGCCAATAATGGATGATGAACTCCCTTTAATGATTGTCATCAATATAAAGAATAAAAAGAAATTGAGAGTCATCCTACCAAAAAAATTGATGCAAGACAAGAACCAAAACTCCAAAACGAGTGTTAAGACTCCAAAATGTAAGTGTTGGAAATTGCAACCCCATATAAAAAATTCATGCAGCTCTAAAATTACACTCAAAACTCATGAAAGAACCTCTTTTGAAGATTATTTTGAACCACAAAATGTTATCCCTTTATACTCAAAACTTAGAGGATGAAAGCCCTCACATTCATCTACAAGAAGATAAATAGATCATAATTTTTCTCCGAACAATAGTCCTCTAATTTCATTATAAAAAACCTAAAGAACCCATAGTTTCACACATTCAACAAGGAACATCAAACTCACAAAAACTATTGGCAACCATTGAGAGCTTAATACTAAATATTAACCAACAACAAAGATGAATAAAATTCATGAACAACTCTGACATTATTATTTTAAACCCTCCATGAGCTTACAACAACAATCTATTAAACCAAACATTGCACAAAAATCATCAACATGCGTGTTAATTTCCTTCAACACCCAAAAATCTGCAACAAGACATCTCTAGTAAATTAAAATAGCAGAAAAACATCTCCAAGATCCTCATTTTTTTCTCCTTGATGTCTCCTCTTGTCTTCACAAGCAAGCTTTGCTCTACACAACTTTGATTTGTCTTACTTTCACCTATTAAAACTCTCCTCCAAGCTGGGCATTGAATTTTCTCTGCTTGTAGTCAACAATAACCCCCTTCAACACCTCTCGGGTGTGGTCTCTTTTCTCAATCAAATTTTGGCTAGCATTGAATTGATTATTTGAAATTTTTAATAATTACAATCTCCTTCCACTACCCAAATTTCTTCACTCCCCAATCTTTGCTAAATTTTGAATGTAATGAGGAGTTGCACATGCAAGGAATGATCTTCACTAGCCAAGGTGTGAGATTTGTGTAACTCCCTCAATTTAATTACATAAAACTTTCCAACATCTTCACATGGGTATGTGCAAGATCATGATGGACCAAAAAGTGGTGAATTGATGGGTATGTGTAGGGTATGTGACTGACGACTTTTTTTTAACCCAAAATTGATGAAACAAAAAGGGTTTTTAAAGGAGATTCTCAGCTTTCCACCAATATAAATTATGATTTACTTTGAATTTAATAAATATTATTATTCATTTTCTATTTGAATTACGACTAAAGTCCTGATTGATAGGTTGATTGAAAAACATCTATAGCTTTCAAACAGTATCACATTTTTTGAATCTAAAACATGCGTCACATTGTATGCTTCACATACTATAGAATTAAAAAAAGAATGAATGAATTTCATGAATTTTTTACCAAGTTAAGGTGGTCAGATATATGAGTTTTTATATTTTTTAAAAGTTCTAATAAAAAAATCATAATTAATTATTTACTTAGGAAAAAAAAATGTGCATCACATTGAGACATTAGTCCTCTACTTATATCTAAAATCTTATAAAAAAATATTATCATTTTATTGTGGTTAGGGTGGTTAGACAGACACCTATTTCTTATTTTTTCCCTGAAATTTAAGTACTACTACATTGAAATTTCAAATTTTCACCAAATAGATTTTTTTTAAAAATAAACCTAGTAGTTTAGAAATACATTCAATTTTCTATAGATTCTATTCTTACATATTTTTGAAATAATATAGATAACTTATTCAAATTTTTACCTCAAGTTGCCTAACTTTGATTTTTCTGAATTTTTCACCACTTAAGGGCCTATTTTTTCCATGATGATCCTGCACATACCCACATCCAAACTTGAATCAAATTTAAATTCAATTTATTCAAATCCATTTTAAGGATTTGGGATAATAATTAAAATAAAATATAATCATACCTGCAAAACACAACCAAAAATTAAAAGAACAAAAATATTTTTTTTGCATGTGTAGGATTGCTAGTGCATTTGGATGCTCCTACATAAAAAAATATATACATTCAAATATGTGTGACATCTAGAATATCTAATTGAGAAAATAAAGGAGTTTATCTTGACATACTAAGCTCGAGAGATTTGTTTAAGGCCATAGGTAGACTTCCTCAACCTACAAAATAATAAAGAATATTGATCAAATCCTTATAGTTGCTCCATATAAATCTCCTCTTGAGGATCCCTATGAAGAAATACTCTATTTACATCCATGTGATGTATAATCGATCCATGAGATGCAACAATAGCAAGAGTCAAGAAAATGGAGTTCATTTTAGTGACGAGTGAAAACTGTTAGGAATTAGGTGTTGTACACCTTGCATAATGTTTATATGATTATTTATTATTGTGTGTGGTACACCTTGGGGAAATACAAGTATGTGCATTATGAGGAGTTAATACTCTTAGGGCCACTTTATGTTGTATGTAACATTGAGACATAAGATAAGTTGTAAAAATATATTTATTTAATATTTGGGAAAGTAATTTAATAAAGTACTCAATATTAAATGTGGGGATATGATTTTGTAATCTCATGGTTTTAGTCACATGGCTTTATGTAATACCGCTTGGTGGTTTTATTGGAGCTTTTTTCTATAAAAGAAACCACAAGGGTAGTTGTTTAAGGTTGGTTAGTTGGAAAATTAACTCTTTTTAGCATTTGTGAGGGTTTGAAGCATGGCATGGGATGTGTGGTTACACACTTGTTCACATGATTGCTTGTTTAGAGCTTGATGCTTCAATGGTGTTCATGGAGAGCTCTAAAGATGTATTGTGATGTTTATTGTTGAATAATACATAAGTGATGGATACTTTTGGGGGATGGGTTTTTCTCTCTTAAGGGTTTTCCTAGGGTATATCTTGTGTCATCTTTTAATGTGTATGTTGTCTATTCTCTTGCATGTGGGTTTTGCGTTCTTTTTTGCATATATTTCTCTTTTGGGTTATGTGGAAATTGTCATTAGATGGCTGCAAGTTTTCTTTCATTTGGTATAAGAGCCATGGTTGTGGTTGGATAACCCTAGGTTGAGCAAATATTGTTTGATTTTGAATTTGTGGCATTGCATGAGAAAATTGAAGACATGACAAGATATGAGGGTTTCACAAGTTGTTTATTGTAGATATGAGGGTTTTAGGTTGGTTGTTATGATGGGTTGTTTGTAGATTTAAGGTGTGAAAAATGTTGGGTCAAAAGGGTTTCTTGGTTGTGCATTCAAATGAGGGTTTTGTGTGGAAAATGTTATAGATGACTTCTTGAAACAAAATAGACCTCATGGTTGGATCTGAGTTGGCCAAGAGACAGAAATTGATATAAAATTTGACCTATTTTACTCAATGTGGAAAAATGCAACTTTTTTTTGGCCACCACTCCCTCGGTCATACAACCATCAAATTTGGGCATCTGTAGAAAATAAAAATAAAAAATTTAAATCCCTGTTGGTTAAAATTATTTCTTGGAAAGAAAAAATATTAAAAAGGCCCGCAAAGATTTTTTGAAGTATATATATATATATATATATATATATATATATATATATATATATATATATATAGGTGGGGTCTGCAAATCCCCCATACCTTATGGTACTCCCACCATGGTAGGCAATACTAGCCGATGACCGGTATGGGGTTGTTATCCTTGCCAACTACTGCTGGTTGGGTCGATGCCTTTAGGTTGTCAGTCCTAGCCCCTAGGGTGGGGCCCAACGTTAACACAAAAATAAAATTTAAACTTCAAAATTTAAAAAAACCATCACTAATAAAAATTTCCACTCATTTTTAATTTGGAAAGTTTAAGTGTAAAATTTGAACCATATTTTATATGGTGGTCGGGTCTGGAGTTCTATAGGTGACGCCACCAAGGTGGCGCCACCACCACTAGCGGGCCATTGGTGGGCTGGCCATGCACCACCTCTGCTTGGCTTATATACAAGAATTGGGCAACTTTTTTCTAGGGGGCATAACTTTTTCCTTAAGTATATGTTTTGCGACTTCTTGTACTTTTTGGAAATGTGATTGTAATCACTACGCAATGGTGTGATTGGATTTTCTATTTTTTTCTATTTTGATAGTGAAATGCTTGTTGTAAGTCATATGTTACCTTTTGACTTGGAGAGGTCATAACTTGTGCATACAGAGTCAGATTTTGGACTTCAAATAGTTCAAGGAAAGCTTGTTCAAAGCACTACATAGTGGATTAGATTTGGAGTTGTTTTGGCATGGTCTATTTTTATTTATTATAATCTAATTTTTTTATGAGTTTTATTGACTATGGTGATTCTATGAGTTTATGGTGAGTTAAATCTTAGTGATTTGGCACTTGTGTCATTGTATACTTAGTTGTACATCTCTGATTACTCTCATTTGACATGGTTATCAATATGTTATTGGATTTGTATGTTGCATTGTTGTATCTACAAGTTGTGCAATGTTGTAGGCGGTCTATACTTAAAGGTTGCATTTATGACTTGGACATGGGTTGTCTATGCCCATTGATACTTTAATGTTGATGCATATTCAGTTTGGTGGCTTGGTTTAGTCAAATATTTTATTGGTTTATTTTTCATGTTAAGGAGGAGAGATGGTATTACCAGGTGTTGTCATGATGAGAGACCTATGTAGTTGACTGTGTTATGCAAACATGTGGGAAACAATTGGATTGTGTTGTTGGTAAATTTAGTGTTTATCATGGTTTCATGGATGTTCCTTATGCTTTAGGGACTTTGGAATGACATGATTGTGTATGTAGGTGCATTATTGGTGGTGTTGGATTGGTTCTTGTTTTGGCTTGTGGCAGTGTATCTTCTTGGTTTGAGCTTCATGGCTTTGGTTGATCTTCATTGCTTAAAGGTTGTTATCACAATGTCATGGATAGCTTGATTACACTTTTCAATGGGATATTGCGATAGTGATGGTTTGGCGATGTTGTATCTTATTGGTTTGGAGATTATGGTTTGTACTCTTCCTTTAGGAGCTCATGGTGTTGAGTTCTTTGATTACATTGGGGCCATGGATGATATTCATTTTAGAGGATGGTTATCATGTTTCCATGGAGAGCTTGGTATCATGGTTTAGTGGGAGCTTGTGGCAATGATGTAGATTCACCATTTGATGGTGAATGATATTCTATAATGTTTGTTGGTGTCATGGATGGACTCTTGGATTATACTTCTATAAAGCAAGGATTCATTGGAATATTTTCTTTCATTGAAAAAGGATGGTTAAATTCATGTGGTTTGTAGACATTGACATCTTGTTTGCCATGCAAGACTTCCATAGTCTTTGGTTGAGGTGTTGTACTTTATTATTTTTACATATGATCCATATTATAATAGGATGGTTATGTTATTATGTCACGATTTAATCTTGAGTCTGGATCAAATTTTTGGCATGATACAAGTGCTTGATATGTTCTTTGGATCATATGATATTATTTTGAGGTGTGAGATCATGATGTCATGGTTATACATTCTTGATTCCTAGGTTGGATATGTGACTTTGATCTTGGTTGGTTCTCTTTGTATTGAGTACATTATCATTTTCTTGATTAATTCATGATGGTGTTATGTTGCATTCATAATTTGGAATGGATTGATATGTTACATGTACTCATGGATACTTGGAGACATACGTGAGGCTAGAGTTCTCTTGTTAGAGACATGTGTTGAGATGGTTACTCTTGATGAGATTTCAATGTAGGAAGTTTGAGGAGCCTACACCTTGGTTGGATGTGAGTTCAGCATGGACCTATGAGGAGAGTGTTCTTGGATGAGTCATGATGACTTAGATATCTTGGAGGAGCATTCTCATTCCCACTCTTGGTATACTTGACAATTTATCATTTGAGATTTATTTCCCATTATTACTTTCAAATGCAGTATGTTTTATGCTTTTCTTCTCATGCATATGGATCTTGAGCTATGGATATTTCATTCTTGAGGGTTTGTTTGTGGAGTGTTGGCATGTTTTTATCCTTATGCATTGTGATTACATTCATTGATGTTGAGTTTAGGAGATGTTATTGGGATTATTTTCTGATATGGGAATGTATTTAGTTTGATCTTCTTTGGTTTGTGAGGCTTACATCCATGTTGATTACATGATACATATGTTATGTTTGATCTTGGTCATTGAATAATTGGGTGTTATTATGGATTTTCTTTGGGGTATTGTGGAGGAGATCATACTTGACACAACTGGCATCTAGAGGTGTATATAGGAGGATTTTTTATAGGTGTATGATGTGCAGTATTTCTCTCTTTGGTCTTGGTTATCTTCATTGATGTTTGGTTTCACATTACATAGGTTTTGAGGTTTGGTTGGAGCTATAGTTATCACTATGGTTGTGGTCATATGTATTTACTTGTAATTCATTATTTTTTGGTGATGAAATGGGCGTTCTTTTATCTCTTTCCTTTGTTGGATGTGGAGAATAGGGGAGAGCTATGGAGACTTGTGGTGAGAGATGTATTGAAACATATTGGTTTACAAGTTTTTCATATTATTGTGGATGTTCCTTGGTACTACATGATGTTGTTTACACCTTCTATTTGATGTTGTTGGTAGAATTGGTATGCCTTGATCATTTTCAGATTTTCATTACCCATGTAGTGGGAGCTTTTGGATGTGTATGCCACTCTTTGTCAGGTTTGCACATGGAGTTTGTGATTGCGGTTTATGGGTGTATATGTTGATTGCATGAGTTTACTATGTTTTCTATACCTTGGAGGTATGGATAGTTGGA
The DNA here is from genome assembly GCA_007258455.2 of Sequoia sempervirens. NCBI lineage: Eukaryota > Viridiplantae > Streptophyta > Pinopsida > Cupressales > Cupressaceae > Sequoia > Sequoia sempervirens. The sequence continues at coordinate 39,283,049 of VDFB02000017.1, read as the reverse complement.
TGTATTGAAAATTTTTGTGCCTGCTATTTCAGCTATGATTAGTGTATCTTAACAGCTACTAGTGCATACTGATACCTTTGGATTGAGTGTTTGTGTTTGGGATATCAGTTGAGGAAAGACTTATTCTTCATTGTGACAGATTGTGTGGCTTCTCTTTCAATGGATTCTTGTCTTTAAATGCATTGGCATGATGGATGATGATAGGCTAAGTGCATGGATCTGTGACACAATTTTGGCTCTTAAGATGGCACTTTTTTTTTCTTTTTCTTTTTTTCCCGAAATCAACAAAATCTGATTTGCATGAGAAAATGAAGATAGTTACACTCAAAATTTTAAGATGCAACAAGAAAAAAAGTTGAAGTGCTCTAAGTCTAGTTTCTAAGCTATTTTTTTTTTTAAATTAATGAAGATTAAGGGTCTCAAAAAAGGGGGGGGCAAAATAGGTCCTTTTTTATCGAAAAAAACAACATAGTGCCTAAGGGCTCCGCCCTTTTTGATTAACTATTTTTTAGAATTTAAAAAATCCCAATGGTGAGAAATTAGCTAACACCATGTAGTTTATCCTCGTTCTTTTGGATAATATTTTTAATGAATATATAATATTTTATGAATTTTCAAAGTGGACACATCCTAAAAAGCTAAAATTTGAGCATGCTTCCCCTAAATTTTTTGAAAACTAATCAAAAATTGATTTTTCATCATGTGTAGAATGGAGTCTAGTTTCAAAAAGAAATTTGTTTCACGTTTCAATGAATGAGTAAAAATCTATCCTAAAACTAGCACATGTTGGTTTTTGACCAAAAATAGAGGCATTTACAATAGAAGCCATGGATCAAAACCTTAAGTAAATAAAAATGAAAAAAGAATTATATATTTAGATAGCTAAGAGAGAGGTTAATGCTATCACGGTTGTTTTTATAAACTTGCATTGAAAGACATGGAAATGAGATGGGGAGCATAGACGAAAATATGAGGAAATTTGGAAAATCCTGTCAATTAACATGTCCAAAGTAGGTCATTTGGCGAGCAGCAAATTTGGTGCTTGCCAAATGGCACATCACATTTTGCGAGTGCCAAATTTAGAACTCACCAAATGACCTGCTTTGAACAAAACCTGAATTTCCCCTCTCTTTGGTCGACAACTTTGATAATGCTTAGAGTGCACAATTTATGATTGTAGATGGATAGTTGAGGTTTTACCTTTCATGCCCTCTCTAACTCATTACCCTAACTGGATAACTCTTTATCGCTTTGAATTCTCTCTCTCTAAGATCTCACCCCCTCCCAGGTGACCTAGACTACTCTCTCTCAGTTGAATCCCCTCTCTTAGATCTCTTTCCCTCCCACCTAGGTACCTAAATAAATCTATCTCACTCCAACCCCATTTCTCACTCTCCCTCTCTCTCTCTCCCCCTTTGGTATTTTTGTCTCTCTCACTTTATCTCCCTCTCTTAGGTCATTATATTTCTCTCTCTGTCTCTCTCTCTCAAGTATCTCCCTCCTACTCCCTCTACCTCTCTTAGGTATCTCACTTACTCCCTCTATCTCTCTCCCATTCCCTCTCTCTCACTCACTCTATCTCTCTCCCTCTCTCTGTCACTCTCTCTTAGTTATCTACATCCCCCCCTCTCTCTCATACACGCACACACTCCCTCTCTCTCTCCCTCTCCCTCTCCCTATCTCTCACTCCCACTCTCTGTCCTCTCTTGGGTCTCTCCTCCACCCTTTCCCCTCTCTCCAATGATCTCCTCCTACCTCTCTCTCTCTCCCTCCTCTCTCTCATCCTCTATCTCTCTCCCACAGCACTGTCTCTCCTCTCTCTCGGGTCTCTCCTCCATGCCCTCTCCTCTCTCTCTCTCAAGTGTCTTTGTCCTCACCCCATCTCCTCTGCATTAACAGTCAGGTCTCCCCTCCTACCCCATCTCACTCTCGGGTCCTCCTCTGTCTCTGGGTCCATCGCCATCTCATCTTCTGTATCTCATTCTCCTCTCCATATATATCAGGTGTCTCCTCCTGCCTCCTCTCTCTCAAGTCCCTCTCTCTCTCTCTCATGCCCTCTATCTCTCTCCCACTTTCTCTCCCTCTCCCTCTCTCCAAGTCTCTCCCTCTCTCCCCCTCTCCCTCCCTCTCAACCTTCTATCTCTCTCCCTTTTTTAGGTCTCTCTTTGTCTCTCTCACTCACTCCCTCTATATTCCTCCCACACCCTCTCTCTCGCTCCCTCTATCTATCTCCCTCTCTCTTAGGTATCTCCTTCCCACCCCCTCCCACACACACACACACTCTCTCTCTCTCTCTTAGGTATCTCCCCCCACCCCCCTCTCTCTCTATCTCTCTCACTCACTCCATCTCTCTCCCATCCCTCTATCCCAAGTACTCCCTCACCCTCCCACCCTTCCCACACCTTCTCCCTCTCTCAAGTATCTCTCTCTCTCACTCCTTGTATCTCCCCCATCCCTCTATCTCCCACTCCCTCTCTCTCCTACTCTCTTAGGTCTCTCCCTCCCACCCTCTCTCCCACTTTGTCTCTCTCTCTCTCTCTCATTCTCTCTCAAGTGTCTCCCTCCCACCCTCTCTTCCTCTCCCTCTCTCTTAGGTTTCTCCCTCCCTCTCTCTCAGGTCTCCCCATCTCCCTCTCTCTCTTAGGTTTCTCCTCCCTCCCTCTCTCCCCTCTCTCTCCCACACACTCTCTCTCTCTCTCTCTCTCTCTCTCTCTCTCTCTCTCTCTCTCTCTCTCTCTCTCTCTCTCTCTCTCTCTCTCTCTCTCTCTCTCTCTCTCTCACAGGAATCTCCCTCCCACCCCCTCTCCTTCCCTCTCTCTCTCTCAAGTATCTCCATCCTACCCCCTCTCCCTCTCTCTCTTTGTCAAGTCTCCCCCTCTTACCCCATCTCCATCTCATAGTCACTCCCCCTATATCTTGTCCACTTGCTCCCTCTCTCACTCCCTCTATCTCTCTCCCTCTCCCTCTCCCTTTCTCTCAAGTATCTCCCTCCCACCACCTCTCCCTCTCTCTCTCTCAAGTTCCTCTCTCTCTCACACCCTCTATCTCTCTCCCACTATCTCTCCCTCTCCCTCTCTCTCAAGCCTCTTGCTCCCACCCCCTCTCCCTCCCTTTCTCTCTCTCAAGTCTTTCCCTCCTACCCACTCTCCCTCTATCAGATCTCTCTTTGTCTCTCTCTCTCTATGTCTCTATGTCTCTCCCTATCTCTCTCTCTAGGGATTATGGTTTATAGTTTAAGGGTAGAGGGTATAGGGTTTAAGGGTTTAGGGTATAGGGTTTATGGTTTAAGGGTAGAGGGTTGAGGTTAAAGGGTTTAGGGTTTAAGAATTGAGGGTACAGGGTAGAAGGTAGAGGTTTTAGGGTTTAGAGTTTAGGGACTAAGGGTTAAGGGTTTAGGGATTATAGTTTATGGTTTAAGGGTAGAGGGTGTAGGGTCAAGGGTTGAGAGTTGAGGTTTTTAGGGTTTAAGGGTTGAGGGTTGAGGGTTGAGGGTAAAGGGTAGAGGGCTTAGTGTTTAGGGTTTATGGTTTAAGGGTTTAAGGGTTTAGTGTTTATGGTTTAAGGGTAGAGGGTAGAGGGTAGAGGGTTAAGGGTAGATGATAGAGGGTTTAGAGGTTTAGCATTTAGGGTTTAAGGGTTTAAGGGTAGAGGGTTTAGGGTTTAAGTGTTGAGAGTTGAGGGTAGAGGGTAGATGTTTTAGGGTTTAGGGTTTAGGGATTAAGGGTTAAGGGTAGAGTGTGTAGGATTGAGGGCTGAGGGTTTTAGGGTTTTAGGGTTGAAGGTTGAGGGTAGAGGGTAGAGGGTTTAGGATTTAGGGTTTAGGGTTTAAGGTTCAAGGTTTATGGTTTAAGGGTAGAGGGTTGAGGGTAGAAGGTAGAGAGGTAGAGGGTGTAGGGTTTAGAGAGAGAGGAGAGTTTGAGGGTAGAGGGTTAAGGGTAGAGGGTAGAGGGTTTAGGGGTTTAGGGTTTAGGGTTAAGGGTTTAAGGGTTTAAGGGCTCAAGGTTCAGGGTTCAGGGTTTACAGTTTAAGGGTATTGGGGAATTGCAGGGTTTAAGGTTGAGGGTAGAGGGTAGAGGGAGTAGAGGGGATTTAGGGTTAAGGGTTTTAAGGGTAGAAAGGTTGAGGAGTAGGAGGTAGAAAGAGGTTGAGGTTTAGGAGTTTAGGAGTTTAAGGGTTTTAGGGTTTATGGCTTAGGTAGAGGGAGTAGAGAGCCCGAGCAGTTTAGGGAGTTTAGAGGTTTAAGGGTTAAGGGTAGAGGGTTGAGGAGTAGAGGGAGTTAGAGTTTAGGAGGTTAGGGTTGAGGGTTGAGAATTAGAGGTATTAGAAGGAGTTTTAGGAGTTTAGGGTTTAGGGATTAAGGGTGAAGGGAGGAAGGCTTTTAGAATTTAAGGGATTCTACAGGTTTACAGTTTAAGGGGTAGAGGGTGTAGGTCTTAGGGTTGAGGTTGAGGGTAGAGGGTAAGAGAGTTTGGGAGACTAGGGTGTAAGGAGACTCGAGGTTTAGGATTCAAGGTTTATGGTTTAAGGGTAGAGGGGTAGAGGGGTAGAGGGTAGAGAGGTAGAGAGTGTAGGGGTTGAGAGAGAGAGGGGGAGTTTGAGGGTAGAGGGTTTGGGGGTTTAGGGTTTAAGGGTTTAGTGTTCAAGGTTTACGGTTTAAGGGTAGAGGGTAAAGGGTTAAGGGTGAGGGTAGAGGGTTTAGGGGTTTAGGGTTTAAGATTTAGGGTTTAAGGGTTGAGGGTAGAGGGTTTAAGGTTTTAGGGTTTAGGGTTTAAGGGTTTAAGGGTAGAGGATTGAGGGTAGAGGGTAGAGGATAGGGTTTAGGGTTTAGGGTTTAAGGGTTTAAGGGATTAGATTTTATGGTTTAAGGGTAGAGGGTAGAGGGTAGACGGTTAAGGGTAGACAGTAGTAGGTTTAGGGGTTTAGGGTTTAGGGTTTAGTGTTTAAGGGTTTAAGGGTTTAAGGGTAGAGGGTTGAGGGTAGAGGGTTTATGGTTTAAGGGTTTAACTCTTCCAACACATCTGAGTGGGTACGTTTATGCTAGGCATGGTCCTCTTTCACACTCAAATGCATCAAATCAGTCTGAGCTACGTTCAACTGGTTGAATCCCTTAAGAGTCTGAAGTGTAAAATGGCTGAAAATTTTTGCATGACATTACTCAAACACCATGATGCTTAGAAACTTCTCATTTGAGCCTATGGGATTGTGTCGAGCCCCTCTACAATAACCTATCTTGGTTTTCACTATCTAGAGGCATTTTTCTATGGCAACGAGATTTCACTTGGGAAAAAAGTTATCAAATGCAAGTAGTGCAAAGTTGCAAAGTGGTGCAACTTTCGTTCTACAACTTGTGTGACCAAACTAACTATTCTAATGTTTATGCTACGCATGGTCCTATTTTGCACCCAAATGCATTGAATCACTCTGAGTGGGTACATTTATGCTATGCACAGTCCTCTTTTGCACCCAAATGCACTGAATCACTCTGACCTACGTTTAACCAGCTAAATCCCTTAAGAGTCTAAAGTGAAAAATGGCTGCAAAATTCAGCATTACGTTACTCAAACACCGTGATGCTAAGAAACTTCTCATTTGAGCCTATTGGATCATGTTGTGTTGTGCCCTTTTACAATAACCTATCTTAGTTTTTTCTATCTCAGAGGTGTTTTCTTCTGGTGGTAAGATTTTGCTTGGGGAAAAAGCTGTCAAATGTAAGTAGTGCAAAGTTGCAAAGTGGTGCAACTTTCGTTCTGCAACTCATGTGACTAAACTAACTATTCCAATGCATCTGAGTGGGTACGTTTACACTAGGCATGGTCCTCTTTTGTACTCAAATGCACCAAGTTGCTCTGAGCTATGTTCAACTAGCTAAATCCCTTAAGATTCTGAAGTGCAAAATGGTTGCAAACTTTAGCATGACGTTACTTAGACATCATGACACTTAGAAACTTCTTGTCTAAGCCTATGGGATCATTTTATAGCCCTCTATAATAACCTTTCTCATTTTTTGATTAGAAGGAAAGTAAGCATGTCTAAGTCAAGAGAAATTCCGCCGAATCTTGGCAAGGCACAAGCAAAGTCCACCATGCCCATGGTCAAGGAAAATGTCCAAGATGATGCAAAGTATGCTTGGGAAAGAAAATCTATGTCCAAATTGCTGTCAAGTCTGCCCTTGGCTTGAATAATTCTTGTCCAAGACAAAGGTAAAGTCTGCCCAACTCAAAGCATACATGGAAAAGAGAACGTAAAGTCAGCCCAACTCAAAGCATACATGGAAAAGACAACTTAAAGTCCACCCCAAGCTGAAAATAGGAGATGACAAACATATCTTGAAGTACACCTTAGGCCAAGAAAAAGGGGACATCCAACATGCTGAGATGGTGCCTCATCATCTTCCAACCAATAAATTGTTCCAAGCTAGCATGTCTAGGTTCAATGAACCTTACACTTCATAATGCAACAACTTTTTATTGTTGGTTTATATTTAGCAGAAGGACAAGTGTCCCCAAATGTAATTTTCTCACTAGTTGAGAGGTAGTTAGTTGTAAAAACCCTAATTATGGTTTTATTTTGTAATCTCGGTCGTTGATTCGAAATCAATCTTGGCCATTGAATTGTATACGAGGAGCGTATAAATTGAGCTCACCCCTCATTTGTAAAACATAGGAGCATCCATTACATACTGTTAGTTCACTACCTTGTCTATGATTTCACTTACTATTATGATTTGATAGATTTTTTCCAAGCATCCATCACTTGTCTGAAAGCACTTGTTGTAGGCTCTTAGCCATAGTAGCAAGACAATGAACTATTTGATAAAATGCTTTGATAGACATGTATGAAAAATGTGGTAGCATAGACAAGGTAGTAAACTATTTGAAAAAATGCCTCAAAGACATGTGGTCTCATGGTGATGGAATGCCATGACAATCCAGGTCCAATTTTCTTGTCATGGCATTCCATCACCATGAGACCACATTTATTTGAGGCATTTTTTCAAATAGTTCACTACCTTGTCTATGCTATTGCTTACTATTACACTTTGATGGATTTTTTCCAAGCATCCATATAGCTTGTTCAAAAGCACCTATTTTATACTTTTAGCCATAGCAACAAGGCAGTGAATTGATTGATAAAAGGCTTTGGTATAAATGTATGAAAAATGTGGTAGCATAGACAAAGCAGTGAATTGTTTGAAAAAAAATCCTCAAAGAAATGTGTTCTCTTGGTGATGGAATGCCATAACAAGCACATTGAGATCACATTTCTTTGAGGCATTTTTTTGAATAGCTCACTACCTTGTCTATGTTGTTGCTTCTTATTATGATTTGATAGATTTTTTCCAAGCATCCATAGCTTGTTTGCAAGCACCTATTTTAGGATTTTAGCCATAGCAGCAAGGCAACAAACTTTTCGATAAAATGCTTTGGTAAACATGTACGGAAAATGTGGTAGCATAGACAAGGCAACACATTGTTTGAAAAAATGCCTCAAAGAAACATGGTATCATAGTGATGGAATGGCATGAAAATCCATAGTAATTTGCATGTCATGGAATTCCATCACCATGAGACCACATTTCTTTCAAGCATTTTTTTCAAGCAGTTCATTGCCTTGTCTATAGTATTGCTTGCTATTATGCTTTTGATAGATTTTTTCCAAGCATCCATAGCTTGTTCAAAAGAACTTTTTTTATGCTTTTAGCCATAGCAACATGGTAGTGAACTGTTTGAAAAAATACTTTGGTAGACATGTATAAAAAATGTGGTAACATAGACAAGGCAGTGAACTATTTGATAAAAGTATATACTTGATATATCCAAAAAAGTCATGCAGGATTAGTACAAAGGAGCCATATTATGGACATAAAATGTCATGTATATATCGATAGTACAAAACATATGTTCCAAAATGCCACATAGGAATACAACAAATGACCCTAATACAATCATTTCCCTCTAGGGGAAGGAAATAGATCCCGTGCTTCCTTTGAAATTTGGCTAGATGGAGTGACTTTGGTTCTCTAGTCTTTCGAACACGCTTGCTAGTCCTCCTCTCTTCACTCTGGACCTTCAAATGATACAATAAAATGTAAATATTTTAATACTAAAAAATTGAATTGTGGAATGATATATAACAAAATATAATCACTTACCATATACAAATAGTCATCATTCACATTTACATCATTACCACATCCACGATCTAGAGTGACAACCACCTGTAGCAACCATCAAGATAGAAATTAAGCTACACAAGAGTATCATGAAAATTTTCTATAATAGACCATAAAAGATAAAATATAATGTCAAATCAACTAATCTGTTGCATACCTCTCTTAATGGATCAGAATTGGCTATTGTTGTAGCAACTCCATGGTCCATCATGCCACCAACATCACCAGGGTTGTCTGATGTCAACAGATCTGCATATGGTAAATGAAATAGTAAATGGTAGGGTGAACTATTAAATGTTGATGGGAAGGGATTAGGAAGGAATAAAGGAACAAAAATTGAATTAGGAGAAGATAATGTGACACGATCAAGGAATACAAATGCAATGTTTGTGTTTCTCATCAATTTTTTAGATTTGAATATGAAAAATTATGAAAACTAGCCAACATTGTTTTACAACACCATTATTGAATAAAGGCTACCTGAGTGTAAGTTGTTTGAGGAAATGAATTGGGAGGTGTGGAGGTCGAAAGTCTACTAGGAAACTATTTGAAATCCAAAGCATACATTATGAGAAAAACATTCAAATATAACATTCAGTTGTTGAAATAAAATAATAATATCTTTAATACTAGTAGCATACCTGTGGAATCAATGTCAAGAACGAATAAGGGTCTATAAGAATGGGGCACGTCTCATGAACACTCCGACCCTGAAATTTCATTATATCAAAATTCTACTAATTTACTTATTCTTAAATTTCAAAATATAATTTAATAAACAACATTAAATGAACTTTTTAAATTTTACCTGAGTGTCAATGATGAATGTATCATTCAACAAATCATTTGTGAAAGCCATTGCCTCTACAACTGATGTAGGTTGTTTAGCTACATCTCGAGCACTCTAATAATAGTACGTACAAACTATACCACAAGCACCACAATGGTAGGGTGGAGCTCGAGGCCTACACGTCTCCTCCACACTAGGCTCTACTAGAGGCCTCGTACATTGTAAAATGGTTTGGGTGAGTGAGCCAATCGTCTCCAGTGTTTCCACCTCTACACTATCCTTAACAATGGAAGGAATGATGACATGCTCCACCATGGGTCTGGCCAAGGGTCTTGGTGCCAACTATGGATTATGTCATGTAGTAGGTCTATCATGTGTGGAGCCCCCACCTCTACCTTGAAATTCTAAGATGTCAAAATAATTTGGCATCTTATTAAGGATAAAATCACAATAGAGTTTCCTCAAAAAGTATTGTGGTACCTCATGGTTATTGCATGGAGGTTGGTCAAATACCATCCACCACTGCTCCCAAAATTTACTTTTAATTAACTAATGGTGGCACTAATGGATGGGGAACCTCTTGCATGTATGAGACAAAAGTCCATTGGTTTTCAGGTCTGTAAATAGGGCACACAAGTCGGCTTTGCTAATTTTTTTTTTTAACATCTGCATATGACAACATCTAGCATAATATTGTCTCATCTCATTCCTCTTATTTGACCAAAAAATTATTTTCTCGCTCATTTCTCCTACATGAGATACAATTGACTTGATTCAACAATCCCTCTCGTATAAGGGTGAGTTTCGACATGCTCAGTTAATCTTCTGATTAATTGTTCAATGTCTCTTTTATTATTTTCAATTTGATTTAGAATATTTTCTTGTGTTCCTTGAGGATGCCTATGAATTGATGGAGGTGTTTCAGGTTGTTCTTGAATAGGAGGATCTTCTTGAGGGGGTGACTGTGAATTCTCAATGTTTGGAGGTGAAGATTCATTCCTTGAGAATTACAACAAAATTTTATTATAAAAACCTATTTTAATCTGCATTCTAAATCAAATTTGAAATAAATAGAATAAAAATGCATACCTCTTCACAATATTCGATGTATCTAATGTGTTGGTGGCATCCTCGTAAAAAATAGCAGGCTAAGGATGCAAATAATGGATGATATTTGGCGAGCGCGAGTTGCAGACCTCAAATCCTCCAAGCCAAGCTATGGGTTGAAGTGAAATGAGGTTTCAAAATGCATTTTTTTCTTTTATTTACATTTTGCATTTGGTGCATGCCAAATGGCCAATTTTGAACTTTTTTTTGTGAATTTTTACAATTTGACACCTAAATTGTGTCACAAACTGGTGCACTTACCCGATAGCATTAATTCTTAAAGTGGTGGTCACTTTGTTTCTTGTTGCAGGTATCTTGATGGAGCACATGGAGCACTTTGATTCCTTGATGGTATATGTGGCTATATGGATTGTTCACTCGATTCATGTTTTGAGGTTACTTTTTCCCCTTATGCAATGTATACAATAAGTGGGAGAATGTTAGGAATTAGGTGCTGTAAACCTTGCATAATGTTTATAATGTAATTATTTATTATTATTTGTGTTGTGCACCTAGGGTACCTCGAAGTACTTGCATCACTAGGAGTTAATATTCTTGGGGCCACTTTATGTTGTATGTAGCATTTGGACATAAGATAAGTTGTAAAAATGTATTTATTTAATATTGGGAAAATAATTTAATAAAGTACCCAATATTAAATATGGGGACATGGTTTTGTAATCTCATGGTTTTATGTAATACCACTTGGTAGTTTTGTGGGAGCTTTTTTCTATAAAAGAAACCACAAGGGTAGTTGTTTAAGGTTGGTCAATTGGCAGGTTAGTTCTTGTTAGTATATGTTAGGGTTTGAAGTTATCCATGGGATGTGCGATTAAATTCATGTAGAGCTCTGAAGGTGTATTGTAGTGTTTATTGTTGAATAATACATGAGTGAAGGATGCTTTTGGAGGCTAGGTTTTTCCCTCTTGGGGATTTTTCAAGGGTATATATTGTGTCATCTTTTGATGGGTATGTTGTTTGTCTCTCACATGTGGATTCTAAGTACTTATTTTCATAAATTTCTCTTTTGGGTTATGTGGAAATCATCATTAGATGGCTAGAAGTTTCCTTTAAAAAAAATCTATATGTAATCAATACCAAGAATCTATGAGAAACCTTTAGCCACAAGTTGTGGTTTAAACTTGCACAAAGTTCCATCAATTAGATATTCAGTTTGATAGATTCACTTTCAACTAACCATTCTCCTTTTCTTAGGAAGTGGGAAAGGGTCCCATGTATGGTTCCTCATCAAGGAACTATACTCTTCCTATATTAATGAACCCCAATAAATGATTCTTGATACTTCCTTAAATGATTGTGGATCAAAATCATAGGCAATATACACATGTGGAAGATGTTGAAGATGTGACTAAGTCCTATGAGTATCTAAAGGATTCCTAAAAATGTGCCTATTGACTATAAAGTCTATTAATCTCATCATGAAAATGAAGAATATAAGATTTGGCTGAAAAACCTTCCCAGGATGCAAATGAATGAAGGAAAGCAAATATAGAAATCATAAATGAGAAAGAATGAATTGTATTATACTTAAGAGAATGCAAATCTTATAATGATTTTGAGAATTGAGATTAAAAATGGAACCCCTTGGTTATATAGGCTAAGGTGTGACTTAGGATGCAATAAGATTATGACAAGTGTTGTCATCCTGTGAGATGTGCCAACATGTGACAACTCAAGGAAATTAGAGCCCAACAAACTTATCCCTAAGTAAACTTAATTTAGTGTAATGAAGACTTAAGTGGATAAATAGCTACTAATTTAAATAGTTAGATAAAGTACCATGTTCATACTAACATTCCCTATTAAGTGCAACTTAGAGGAAATCTAGGCAAAGATGGGTCCTGACTACAAGTCCTGATGAGGTACCCATATACATAATAACCTCTCAACTAGAAAAGAAGGAAGCAACCTAGTGGGAAAAAGATCCATCCCATGAGAGGATGAATGAAGAAGGTCTAAGTAACCCCCCTAGAAGATATTTATCACACCCGCAAGAGAGACTAAAGATGAACATACTTTCTCTCAATGCAATGTTTGGTGAATATATCAGCAAAAAAACCTATTAGGACAGTAGCACAAATCAATGAATTTCTCTTGGATCAACTAAGAAAGAAAATGCATATGGATATTGATGTGTTTGGTTTACTGATGATGGGCTAGGTTCTTTGAGATTCAGATGGTACTCTAGTTGTCATAATAAATGATTAGTGGCTTCTGATAAGTGATTCTAATTTCAATGAGGATATTCTAAAGATAAATGTCCTTAGTGGTAGAATTGGGAACCCCCTGATACCTAGCCACAATTAAAGAAAGAGAAATTTCATGTTGCTTCTTTTTTTTCCAACAAATGAGACTAAAACCATAGAGAAAACTATAGCTAGATGTGAACTTGTGATCATCAAGATCACTAGCCCAATCAAAATCCATGTACCCAACTAAGTATAAACTTGTTTCTGTTGCATAGGGAATCCCATACCTATAAGTGCCCAAGATATAGTGCAAGATGCATTTGAAAATTTTCTAATGAAGCTCATGGGGCTATGTCATGAAATGTGAAACAACACCAACTACTTAGAAATTCAGAGGTTAGTATGAGTCAAGTAGATGAGGCTACCAATGAGTTGATGATACAAAGTGGCATCAACTAGTGTAGAAAATTTTGTCTCAAGATTGAACTCATACAAAAAGGAATTTGGTGCATGCTTACAATCAACCATATAGAAATGAGGAAAAATACCAAGAGCATACTTGGGTTTTATAAGAGAGATCTCAAAAGAGGTATTAGTTATCTCAATCCCAAGAAAATAGTGCAAGAGACCCAAGTTAGTCATGGAAATTTTTTCATGCAAATCAAATCTTGACACTCATAATGATGGATGAAGTTCTCCAAGTGACAATCAAGTCATCAACATAGAGAGACAAGAAGAGAAGAGCAGATCCTCTTGTTGCAAGACATAAACATTAAGATCTAAGTGGCATCTAGAGAACCTAATGGAGAGAAGAGAGGATTCCATCTTGGCATACCAAGCTCATGGGGCCTATTTGAGGCCATATAGAGACTTAGTTTAAAAACTAATGAAGAATCTTGAATGAATCCTTATGGTTGCTCCATGAAAATAGATTCATGTAGATCCCCATGAAGAAATATAATCTTCACATCCATTTGATGTACAACCCAACCATGGCTTGTAGAAATAGCAATTAGTAAGCAAATGGAGTACATTTTGATGATGGGGACAAAAGCTTCAGTGTAGTCAATACCTAGTACTTGAGAGAAACCTTTGGAAACAAGTGATGATTTATAATTTTTGATTGTTCAATTCACTTTAAATTTAGTTTGATAGATCCACTTACATTGAACCAATTTTCTTCACTTAGGAAGTGGAAGAAGATCCCATGTTTTGTTTTGCGTTAAATAGTTGCACTATTCCTCCATTGATGAATCCTACTCAACAATACTTGATGCTTCATGAAATGATTGTGGATATAAAGTTGTGGCTCTATAGGAATGTGGAATTCTTTGGTGTTGTGTCAAAGTCCTTTGAGTATTTGAATGATCCCCAACAAGAGTTATTAAAGACTCAAGTGTTTGATGAGCCTAACAAGGCATGGCAAGGGATGGAGGAGTAGATTCCAAACTTTTCAAAGAGGAAGAAAAAAATCTCATGATCAAATTGACGAGTAGAGGAAGCTTAAGTAAAATATTCCACTTGTCATTATCATCTAAATCCATCATTTAAGAAGGAAGAGTGGAGGATGAGATAAGAGACATTTTCTCAAAATGCACACTATGTTGAATGAAGAGCTCATGTGTTTTAGGATCCATTAGCTAATATCCTTTGACACCATCAGGGTAACCAACAAAGATGTAAGTTTGAATTTGAAGTTCCAAGGCCTTGTGCTTCTCCAAATGAATGTGTTCCCATGTTGGGCAGCCAAAAACTCTAAACTGTTGCACAATAGGTTTCCTACCAAACTAGGACTTGAATGGAGTGATGTCATTTAATTCCTTAAGTGGAACTTTGTTTTGGATGTAAGAAGCATAGTTGATAACATCTAATCGAAATGAAAGTGTAAGGGACTATGAATGGATCATATAGTCTGCCATGTCTTTTAGGGACCTATTTTTCCTCTCAGCTACACCATTTTTTTGTGGCACCTATGTAGGTGGCAATATGTTGAAGATCAATCCCTTCAAGAGTTCAGAACTATTAAAAGTGATGGTTCAAGTATATTCTCTACCATTATCTGTCTAGAGAATTTTAACATGTACTTTCTATATTGTTTCTTAACATGATCCTGAAACTCTCAAATCTATCAAAGACTTCTCCTTTGTTTTAAAGAAACTAGAACCATATAAATATGGAATAGTCATCAATGAAGGTGATAAAATAATGAGCCTTACTAAAAGAAAAGGATGGAAAAGAACCCACTAAGTCACTATTAACTATACCAAGGACTTTTGAAGCCCTCCATGCCTTCCCTTTGTTGAAGTTATCATTAGGATTTTTTTCCCAAGGCACAACCTGAACAAGCACCATCAGAAAAAAATTGATCTAAAGAAGATCTATGACCATATAATATTTGCTAAGTTGTTGAAGATATTAGTAGTTGAGATAGCCAAACTACTCATGCTATAGTTTTCTTAAAAAATATGAATGGGTGAGCAATGTAGTGGAATGTTTATTGGGCATAAATTGAGAGAAAGAATATAAGTGTGACTCATGATCAACCTTACCAACTGCAAGGAGCACATTATCTTCAAGACTCATAATATTAATATTTTTTGAGTGAATTTGACTTTTCTACTATTATGGGTGATATATTAGATGGAGAGATGGTTGTCTAATATATTAGGCACACAAAGGATATATTCAAATGTACCATTGCTAGCATAAACTAAACTCTTCTCAATTACATCCACTAGAGAATCATTCCCAATGAGAATGTGGGATACAAAACAAGGATCCAACAAAGAAAATCATTCTTTAATAGAACCCATGTGATGTGATTCACTTGAGTCAAGAATCCACTACTATGAAGAATATGAAATTGAAATAAGAGTAGTTTATTTCCCTTTACCTAATTCTGAAGGAGTAGAGGATTGTTGAGAAACAAAATAAGGCATATTAATTTTTTTATTTTTAAGAAAAATTTTAAGCTTATTGATCTTCTTCTTGTGACAAGAATGTTCCTCATGACCATTTTCTTGCAATAGTTACACATTTCCCTTCCTTCTTTTGATAATTTTGCTTTAAAAAGGAGTTGGAGTCTTTTTTTTTTGTAGATGATAGTTGTGTTTGATCCTTTTGTGACTTATTGAATTTATTTCATTTGATATCAATATTTTCTAATTCCTTTTGACCCTTCAGTTGAATAGAAGAACTAACTATGAAGGCTTAAGAAGACCCATTGAAAGAAGCTTTCCATGTTCTTGCATCAAAATTTTATAAAAGGAAGCATAAGGAGTAGAGAATGTTGATCCCAATGTCAACCTATGAGTGTGAAAGCTAGAAATAAAAGTTGCATATTTAGGTCCAAGTTTGTTGAAAGTATTATAGACAAGTTGAATATCTTTCTTCTATAAGACATATGTTTTACATTGTGCTCTAAGGTCATTGAATTTTGTTACATACTCTTGCTAGGTATTGTCAAAATACTTTGGATCAAGACTCATTAGTTCGTTGTTAATTTGATAATCTCAAAATTCATTAGTTTTACCATATAGATTTTTTAAAATTTTCCATGCATCATGTGAATCTATACATCCTTCAATTGGAAACATAATATCAAGGGAAACTAAACTCCTCATGAAAAACTAAGAGCTTTTGTATTTTCAAGCATCCAAAGTTACTTTTCCTTATCATTTATGAGTTCAATTTCCTTCTTTATAACATAAGGTGTATACCCTAGTTGCATTGAAGTGTTCCATGCATTTTTATGTCATATGTTGTAATTGTATGGTGTTAGAAATAGAAACTTAACTAAACCCATTTTTTAAGGAAAATAGAACATGTAATGAGATGCACAAACAAAAGTACACCAAGAGACCCCCTTGAGTAAATCAAAGATTGGACCCCAAAGAAAAATTATTTTGCACTTTACATTTAGCATAGTTACAAATTTTCATTACCAAAAAGCACTAAGTGGACATGACTTCAATGCTTTTACAAATTCTCAAGGAATGCACATATATTGAAAGTATAGTTTTGATAGAATATCACATGAAATAGAAATAACCACTATGAAATACACTAAAAATAATGCACTTTAAAAAAAAAACTCCTCAATATGAGGTTTTATGCAAAATTTATGCAGCTTTGATTTTTTCAAACTAAGAACTACGTTGTGTCCCCTATGAGAATTTGTAATTTTTTAAATATTCATGCATTGAAATATGAGACCATATTCACTAATATGTAGAGCACAAAAAATTAAACCAAAAGAAAAATTACACTGAAATAAGAGGTTGGGAGCTCGATTTATAAGTAGTCAAAGTTGGTCTTCAAAAATAACTTATCAATGGCAATGGGTATGATTTTAAAAATTCATCTTTCACCAAATTTAGCAGATTTAATGTCCACCAAGTTTAGAAACCCTCCAACTATTTAAACCTCCACCAAAGTTAACAAGCCTCTAGACAAAATTAGTGATCACTAAATTTGGAAAAAATGCCAAAATAAATACCAAATGTGATGGGGGTACTAAAATTGTCGATGAAATTTAAAAGTTTATATTTTTAAAATATTAAAAAATATTAAAAAATGAAAAAATAGGCCCTAAGGGTCAAAGTAAATGGGATTACGGGGCTGAAGCTAGATCCCAACCCCTATAGCAAGGGTTTGTGAACTCTTGTAAGGGTCACAACCTTGTATATGACATGAGGCACGAAGGGAGCCGACATGTAACATGCCCATTGTTCTACCCAATCATTTTTACTATGTTTTACCATTAAGTGAATAAATTATGATGCCAACATTTGGCAATAAAAATTTTCTTTTCAAATACAAAGATAATATGTACATTTGAAATAAACATTATTCCAAATTTTCCCATTGCATTACAACAAAATATTACAACTTTCCAAAGTATTGATTTCATATTACATAATCTCATGATATTTCACTTTTACAATTTTTCCATAGAAATAGATACATAAATACATACATAGCTACTATGAGCTTATTGGAAAATAGATATACGAATGGTCCATATGTCCTTCCTCAAATCTTGGCTGCCAACTAATGAGGACAAGAATCACTCAAGCTTTTTTCCACCAATCATGAATTTACTGAGGTCCCCCACACATCTACCTAACTAGTAAGATGGACCTACCCTTCGATGAAGAGATTGGTTTGGTAACCTCATAATAAAATCCTTCCTTGAGCTTGTTGTTGTGTCCTACATATCTAGAACTACCATACAATGGCTACATCCTACATGTATGACAATCCCTACCTAGTATGTAAAATTGGATCACAATGAACTAACAGGATAAATAGTGGAAACTTACACTAATTTGGCCAAAGTATTCATCACCTAGAATTTAGAGTGGATGTCACACAGTCACCCACCTTCCTCTCTCCATTTCGTTTGACCATTTATATTCTATGCATAGGTTACCCCTTTCCCATGGATTATTCTAAACCTCAAAATAACCTATTAACAACTCATGTTTACTAAGACATTTCTACTAAAGTAATTCAAAGCAACTTCATAATTCAAAATCCACAATTTAAGAAATAACTATATGAACTTAACTTAACATAGTATATAGTAGCGAGATAAACACTTATTCCAATATATAGAGTATATGCATACATTCCAAATAACAAAATTCACTAAACTAGACTCATCAAGAATCTTTCCTACTTATCAAAGAAGAATATAACAAAACTCATAATAAAGCAACTAGACTCACTTTCAAATCACTTTTTTTCAAGCAACATACAAAATCATATAATCTTTTCAAACATAGAATACATAATGGAATAGAAATTAGCATGCTTGCATTTAAAAAGCTCCAAATGACAAATCTGGTTTCCTAGCTCAACTTTCACAAATTTAGCTTGCAACTCCTTCAATATTCAGCCAATCACCATATTTGTCTTCTCTTGACAAGCTCTCAATTATGTAAACGCTCAAACTCTCTCTTACTATCACAAAAACTCTCGAAAAATACTTCAAACACAGAATATGCAACAAAATGGGAAACTCAGAAAATCAGAAACAAGAATGCATAATGCATCCCAAAAGATGGAGAAATCTGCTCTATTTATACAAAAACTCGAGCAACTAAAGGCTATAAACTAGCTCATATTTTTGCCACTTCTTATGCTAATGAATCAACTCAACTAAACAAAAAGAGTGGTGGCAGATTTAGAACAATGACTCAATGCATATGCACAACCAACCACCCTTTTCTTCGTGACAACATAGTTTTTAACACAGAAAATAAAGGTTTATAGTTTCACAAAATGAATTATACCTGCCAACTTGCCTTTTGAATCATTAATAAATTCATTATCTGCCTTATACGTTGGTAGAGAGATATAAAACAGACTTCTATTTCTTTTCAAATTACATACTGTTTGAAGACCAGGCCAGAATATCTATTCTCACGTTTTATATTCCACTCAGCATTCTCAGATATCTGACTAAGTCTTAATGCATTGAGTTTGTAGCTTATAAACTTAGTTCACATTTACTCCCACGCACTATATTGATGTGCTACCTTTGGAACATGTAAACATCACTTTATATTCTTTATGCAATGTTATTAACAATGCATTATTTCAAATACTATGCGCTATGTAAACACACCAAGCGCTACACAATATAATATATAATTAATTTAATATATATATATATATATATCTCAGCTATATGATTGTAAAATGCATTATTCACCATTCAAATATATATATATATAGACATATACATATACATACATATACATATATATACATATACATATACATATACATATACATATACATATATATATACATATACATATACATATACATATACATATATATACATATACATATTGTATACCTTGATATTTTATGCTACTCTAAATGTGTGAATCTAACTAAGAAACATGAAATGATAAACACCAAGGACACCTCAAGATTAGCCAAAAGAGAGTTAGAATAAGAAAGGAAATAGATAAACAAAATAGGACAATATCACCTTCCTTGTTGTTGGTTGCTCCTTGATTAGCCTTCGATTTGAATAGCTTGTGTGCTCCTTAGATGGTAGGTTGAATGACTAAAATGCAAGATTCTATAGGCAAGATGACTAGCAAAGATGATTAGTTGATTGCAAATGCTTGAGGATTCAAATGGACAGCATGTAGGTATGGAAGTGAAAAGTGTTGAGAATGCAAAATAACAGCATAAGGGTGCTCAAATCTAAAGTGTTGTGTAAATGCCCTTGAGGAGGGGGTATTTATAGAAGAATTTGAATTCTCTAGAGAATTCACGGTCAAGATTGCTCCAACAAGGCCAAGATGAAGGGCTATGGTGGGTTGAGAACCCACAAGCCCTCACATCTTGACATGTGGAGGGTGAAGTGGACAAGAGGATATGAGGTGGAGATGAGTTGTCAAAAGGTACATGAGGTGGAAAAGGACATGCACCTTGGGGGATGAGAGGATTTCCTCAAAAAGGGATTTCTTGTCCCCAAGTGGGAGTGAAAGGGACTTTTGAGGAATTTTGGAATTCCTCAAAAATCTACATGGGAAAATGAAAGATGGTTGGGGGAAAAGTGTGAATTAAAAATTCACATTCATAGGATGATCTAGAGGATAAAAGGTGGGCTCCAAAAAGGTGGGACTTGGTCACATGTGGAGATTGTGACAAGTCCAAGGTTCTAGAAGCCTTGGGAGAATGGA
Source organism: Sequoia sempervirens (assembly GCA_007258455.2). Taxonomy (NCBI): domain Eukaryota; kingdom Viridiplantae; phylum Streptophyta; class Pinopsida; order Cupressales; family Cupressaceae; genus Sequoia; species Sequoia sempervirens. The sequence continues at coordinate 39,263,057 of VDFB02000017.1, read as the reverse complement.
ATGTGAATTAAAAATTCACATTTAAAGGAGGGGAATCTAGAGCAAATAAATGTGAATTAAAAATTCACATAGGAGAGAGGGTTAACATCAAAAAGGAAAAAAGAAGAATTGACCAAAAAGAGGTGCTAAATTTAGTTAATGATTTTGGTTAAGGTTGTGCAAATATTGGATTAGGCTAATTAACAGAAGGTTAGAGGCAAGTGGCAAATGTTGGAGGATGTGACAAGGAGAGAGAAAGTGAGGAATTTTAAATTGATTTTTAAATCAAAAGGAGGATAAGTGACTAAATTAAATAAATTAGTGTATTTATTTAATTTAGAGAGGAATAAGGTAAAAGACAAAGTATTAATTATTAAATTAAATACTTTATCAGTATGAGACACAGGGGGTAATATTAATTTAATAAATTAATATTAATATGATAGGCGTGAACGCAACAAATTTAATCATATGGAAGTGATTAAATTTAGGTATCTACATTTTGCCCCTCTTCGAAATATTGTTGAAATAACAATGTTTCGAAGAAAAGTGAATGTCGAGGATTGATGCCCCGGCCTGATGAAGAAGAAAGAGGATGCCCCAGTGTCTGGTTTGAAATGGAAGGAAGTGGTAGGGTATGCCCCCTCGAGAGGGCGGTTGGGGAAGAAAGAAGGGGCCCCGGACGACGTCTCGATAAAGGGAAATGGAGGGGACCGTTGGATAGAGGGCGAAAAAATAAGCAAGTTTGCCTTTGGAACGGAGTGGATCGGACGTACGGTTTGCGAATGGCGGCCCCGGGAAGTTTGGAATTAGTTGGCGGAATAAAAAGGTAAATAAAAGATAAAAAATACCTTTTTTTGGGAGGGAGGGGTTAAAAGGTAATTTGAAAAAATTACCTGGCTCACTTGCACTGTAGCAGCTGAGCGGACGAGTGGAGAGGAGAGAAAAACGAAGGAGACGATGCCGACAGACAACGACACCGCGATCGTGCACCGGGCAGATGGAGTACGGGCAATGTACCGCGAGGGCACAGGCGGACAGCAGGTGAGTGGAAAACAAAAACCCCCCCTTTTGTGATTTACGCAATTTTTGACGTAAAAAAGAAATTTAAAAATGCGGGTTTTGTCGGGGACGGGAAAAATAAAATA